>PVLC010002161.1:76234-121166 GCA_004027655.1 Graphiurus murinus | reverse complement strand
GGTACTGGGGATTGAACTCAGGGGCATTCTACCTCCAAGCTATACCCCCAGCCCTATTTTTTATTCTTTATTTTGAAACCGAGTCTCACTAAGTTGCAGAGTGCCTCACTAGGTAGCTGAGGCTGGCCGCGAACCTGGATCCTCCGGTCTCAGCCTCCCGAATGCTGGGATTACAAGCGTGCGCCACCACGCCCGGCTTTCTAATGATGCTCTTATTTTATGTGCCCACATCTGCCTCTCTGGCCAGGACCCAGGAATAGCAGCAGCCCCTGCTGCCCCCCGGGCCTGGCTTGCAGGTCCCTGGTCCCCCTCCTCTCTGTCTTCTTCCAGTCTCCATGATCAGACAGCAGCTTTCTCCCCCACATACCCAACTTCCACAGTTCCTGCCTTGGACCATGGATGGAACCTCTGAAACCTTGACCCAAATAAACCTTTTCTTCTCTAAGTTTGCTCATCACGTATCTTGGTCACAGCGATGAAAAATCCAGCTAAAACAGGCTGTGTGGGAGGCAGGTGGGAGCCAGGCGCTCCTGAGGGAGACTTGATCTCCAGCCTTTGTCCCTGGGTTCAGGAATCAAATTTGAGGATGTCCTTCAAGCTGGCCTACAGGGGTCATGGGACAGTCCCACCAGACTGCTGAATGCTATCTTAGGCCCCGTCCTGGAGAGGGGGTGGGCAGCCACACGATGACATTCCCCCACAGCCGGGGGCCCTGCGCCCCCATCTGCCATGGAGGCACGCCTGGGCTGGTGGCCCTATAGGACTCCGGTCCGCCAGCCCCCTCAGCAGGAAACTCCAGCCTCCCCGGCTCCTGGTCCGTCTTTACAAGGTGACAGCTCTGGGCTCCTCAGGACCCACCCACTGAGGCTCGGCTCACCCCACCGACTGACGGATGCCCCGAAACCCCCGAACACAGCGCTCCTGCTACTGTCACTCTTGGGACCCTGATGGCAGCGCCTGGCCCACACCTGTGGGCAGAGCTGGGTTCTTCCTTCCGGAGAGCTGCGGAGCCTCCTTGGGCCTCATCGGAGCCCTGACGAGAGCAGACACACACGGGGCATCCCCAGAACCCCCTCGGTGCGGCCCCCGCGCCCGGCAGGCACAGCGCAGCCCTACTGAACTCAGAGGCAGAGGGCCGTGCCTTCCAAGTGTACCCCCAGAAGGACCCCAAGGCATAAGGTATCTGCCCTGGGGGGAGGGGCCAGGGACCCCCACTGGCTCACCAGTGTGGTCCTTGGTTTGGTGGCCAGGAGGGGCATGGCCTCTCTCCCCAAAACTTAGTTCCCCAGACAGCCCAACCAAGGCCGCCCCCAGACACCCCCTCCGGAAGGCGGCCCAGCCCGGGTGAGACCACCTGCTGGCCCGCCTGCTCTGTCTGCTGTTGGCCTGGCCAAGCTCCAGAACATTCTACAAACGAGACACACTGAGTCCAAGCAGGACGAGTCCCTGAAGCCTAATGACAGAGCCGTCCCTGCCTACCCCGGCACAGGGCGACCCGCAGGACCCCAGCCCCCCTCGGCAAACCCCTTCCTCCCCTGAAGGACAAGTACCTAGCAAGGCCGCCGCAGGACCTGGAGAGAGTGCTGGACGGCCAGGCCTCCCCGGGCAGCAGGATCGGATTAACTAAACAGGGAGTTCCAGGGAGGAAGATCTCGCAGGTCGAGCAAAGAGGCATTTAAAAAGCAGGGTGCTAAATTCATCAAATCACGCAGAACAAATAGAAGCAGCTGCTTTGCTGATAAATACCTGAGCTCCGGAACTTTGGAGATGAAGCCGAAGCCACCCAGCCCGGGATAGATCAGTGTTAACAAGGAATCCGTGAGCGCCAGGAACCGGCAGCTGGGCAGGAGCCGCCGCCCTGTCCCCGCCCTGGGTCCTCCCTCCTTCCAGCACAATCCACTGGAGCAAGTGGGGCAGTCCTCTGCCGTGCACAGTGAATTTTTTTTTTTTCTTTTTTTTTTTTTTGCGGTACTGGGGATTGAACTCAGGGGCATTCTACCTCCAAGCTACAACCCCAGCCCTATTTTTTATTCTTTATTTTGAAACAGGGTCTTACTAAGTTGCAGAGTGCCTCACTAGGTAGCTGAGGCTGGCCGCGAACCCAGATCCTCCGGTCTCAGCCTCCCGAATGCTGGGATTACAAGCGTGCACCACCACGCCCGGCTCAAAAGGAAACACATTTTTTTTTTTTTTTTCCGGTACTGGGGATTGAACTCAGGGGCATTCTACCTCCGAGCTATACCCCCAGCCCTATTTTTTATTCTTTATTTTGAAACCGAGTCTCACTAAGTTGCGGAGTGCCTCACTAGGTAGCTGAGGCTGGCCGCGAACCCGGATCCTCTGGTCTCAGCCTCCCGAATGCTGGGGCAGTGCATTTTTAAGTTACAACCTGCTGGTTGGCTCCCAGCTGGCGAGCACAGCCGGGGGCACCGCAGTCCCCGGTCCCCAGGCACCGGCGGGGCAGGACGCCGGCTGGCACAGCGGCCTTTGCCCACAGTGCTGTGGTGCACAGGGCATCCCCCGTCTCCGCTGACACTCCCGCCGCGTCCACTACATCGCAGCGGGGACTGTGTGTGCGTCAAGGCATCCAGGCTTCCACCTGAGGAGGTGCGCAGGGACAGGCCAGGCTCTCCAGGTCCCCAGAGACCACGCACACATGCACGCACGCACACACACAAGCACACACATATACACACATCACACATGCACATACATAGCACATGCATACACGGCCATATAGTACAAGCACACACATATAAATATATGTACATATATACCACACACGTGACATGCACACAAGCATGCACATACAAATACATCACACATGTACATGCATACTGCACACATGCATAGCCATATAGTACACACACATACAAATACATCACGCATGTACGTACATAGCACACACATACACAGCCATATAGTACATGCACACACACACACATACAAATATATGTACGTACATACCACACACATGCATGGCCATATAGTACATGACACAAACACACACATACAATACATCACACATGTACATACGTGCCACACACATGCACGGCCACATAGCACATGCACAAGCACACACATACACACATCACGCATGTACATGCATACCACACACATGTATAGCCACATAGCACATGCACAAGCACACACATACACACATCACACATGTACATGCATACCACACACATGCACAGCCACATAGCACACACACAAGCACATGCATACACACATATCACACATGTACATGCATACCACACACATGCACGGCCACATAGCACACACACAAGCACATGCGTACACACATATCACACATGTACATGCATACCACACACATGCACAGCCACATAGCACACACACAAGCGCACATCATACATGTGCATGTATACCACACACATGCACAGCCATATAATACATGCACAAGCACACACACCACACATGTACATACATGCCACACACATGCACAGCCACATAGCACACACACGTATGTAAACACACACGCGCGCTGTGTGAACCACAGTACACTGGCGAGTCCCAGGCTGCGGCCTGTCTGGTTGCAGCGGTCAGGCTGAGCTGGGCCGGCCAGGGGGCAGCTACAGCCGTGCCCACTTGTCCCCCAGCCAAGCCGGCCTCCGTGCGGGGGCCTGGGGTGTCAGGATCATCGACAGCCGCCCAGTGGCAGAGGAAGAGGACAGAGGCGGGGTACACCAGCCAGCCTGACCTCCATGCAGGGTCACTGGCCGTGGACTTGGCCACCGGAGCGCCCCAGGCAGGGATGCCCAGAGCTCCCCACAGGCTGGGAAGGGTCACCTCCCGCTCCTCCCTCGATGTCCTCGGTCACCTCCCTCAGAGCCTGAATGGGGCCCAGGGGGTCCCCCAGTCTCTGCAGCCCGGGGGCAGGCAGCAGGGCTGGGACAAGCTCTGGTCTCCACCCCCGTGAGCCCACGGCAGAGGCTTCTACCCCCCGCGCCCTGCACGGTGCACAGTGAGACAGTGGTCACAGAGAGGGAGCGGGAGAACCCGGCCCTGCTCCCCTGGGGCTCCCTGCCCCCTCCACGCCCCACGGGCATAGGGGTCCAGCCATCCTGGGGCAGGCGAGGGGAGTGACCAGGGTAAAACGCTGACAGCAGAGACCTGCTCAGACCCAGCCTCAGCTCCTGGCATGGCTCCACCTCTCTCCCAGTGCACTTCAAGGCCTGACTCAGGCTCAGCGCAGGTGCGCCCACCTTTAGCCCAGGACACATCAACCCCACCTCCCTTCTTGGCTGCCCATCCGAGAGACCCTCACTCATAAACCCTATGGCTTTCTTTAAGCCCATTCAAGGCAGTGGTCGGATGACAGCCTGTATCAGTTAGCGGCTGCTGCATAACAAAGCTCACCATACTCAGCAGCTGGGAGCCACAGCGCCGACTCTTCCTCGACATTCCACGCATGGCTGAGAGTTCCTGGGGTCTTGGCCGTCCTGGTAGGGGCTGGGGTCTGGGTAGCCCTGCTGCTGCCAGCAGGGGCGCCTGTAACAGCTTGGTAGCTAGGGATTGAACTCAAGGGATTCTACCTCTGAGATACACCCCCAAGCCTATTTTATTTTATTTTTGGAACAGGGTCTCACTAAGTTGCTGAGGCTGGCCTTGAACCTGTGATCTATCTCACACCCCCAAGTACTAGGACCACAAACATGTGCCACCACACCCTGCTTGGTTCCAATATATATTGGTATTAGTGATTAAACCCAGGCACATTCTATCTCCAAGCTACACCTCAGCCCTATTTTATTTTTATATTGAAACAGGGTCTCACTCCTCCTGTCCCAGCCTCCCAAGTACTGGGATTACAGGTGTGTGCTAGCATGTTCTGCTGGTCCCAACCTTTGCTTCCAAAATGTTCCTGCACTCCTCCTTGCCCGCCTCACATTCTCCCACCATGTGTCCAAACTGGACCTGCAGTCCATCCTTCCATCTTTGTTTTTGTTCTCTTTCCAAAACACCCTCCTCTACCCAATGCACTCTTATTCATCTTCAATACCCAGCTAAAATGTCCCACTAGCCATCAAGACCTTGACCCTGGGGTACCTGTGTTCAAGCCTGTGTCATCACAGATGCTCGTTCACCTCGGGCTGGGAGTGCCCGCTGGATAGGCACAGCTTTGTGGTAACTCTCGGTGGCTCCCCCAAGCCTCGGGCGAGGGCTGGGCGCAGAGCACCCTGAGCAGATGATTAATCCCATTTCCCTTTGATGAAGAGACCTAGAGGAAGCTGTGACCAGGAGCCAGGGCTGGGGTGCAGGCTCACCTAGCCCTGCACTCCCGCTGTAAGGGACCCGCTCGCTGGGGCGCACAGATAGCCAGGGATGGGAGAGAGGAGGGAGGGAGCACTGACCTCCCGAGGGCGATCGCACACCCGGGACCTCCACTGCCATCCTCCTTGGGTCACCAAATAAATTATCACATTATTCCATTTTAAGTTGACAAGTAAATCTTATTATAAAAGTGTAATGACACCATAAAAGACCTTTTACTCGTCCGTTTCGTCCTCTCGTCCACGATGACACTTCATTACGGCTCCTGAGACGTGGAATGCTTAAACATTAATTTGGCGAATCGATGGGAATCTTAGAGGAGCTGCAGTTCCCCGGAGCCTAGGGGACCCTCAGCGTGGACCCAGCCTGAGGTCTGGACCAGCCTGCCTGCAGGAGCCTCCCGTCAACACAGGGAGGGGCTCCCCGGCACCACCGACGTGCCCCGGCTGCCCCCAGGACCCGCCAGGGCCAGGGCTTACTCCCCACTCCCCACCTAAGATGATTCCTCAGCAGCATTAGGTAGGATGCCCTCCCTGCCATCATGTGTGTGCGCGTGTGTGTACAAGCACACACCCACACACACACACACATTTCCAGAGATTGAACCCAGGGGCATTCTACCTCTGAGCTACACCCCCATCCCCATTTTATTTTTATTTTTTGAAATAGGGTCTCATTAATGTGTAGAGGGCTTCACTAAGTTGCAGGGGCTGGCTGTGAACCTGTGATCCTCTTGCCACCGCCTCCCGAGTACTGGGATTACAATCCTGTGATGCCAAGCCTGCCCCCTGCCATCTTTAAATGAGATACTGAAAGTGCCGAGAAGGACTGCGGTGAGCAGGTGACTGGGGGGGGGGGCGGTAGCACGGCAGGCAAGACCTCCACTGTGAGTTCAGATCCCCCCCCACCTAGGGACGACAGTCCAGAGCTCAGTGGCATCGCCACCCTCGGCGGCGGGGCGGGGGCGGCTTGAGGGGACAGGCCCTGTCCTCTGCCCGCCTCCTCCATCGTCCACCTCTTCAGTGGAAAAAACACACAGACCCAAAGATCCAGACGAGGCTCAATGCCGTGGGCACGGAGCACAGATTCCACTGCGGCTTCGTGTCTCACCCTCCCTGGGAAGCAGTCCCCGGGGTCCACCGGCCCCGCAGCTGAGATCTGCTAAACGGCTTCGTTTTTCCTTCTTTCTGCATCTATTAGTAGAATGCCAGAAGCACACGTCTCCAAGCAAATTATTGGAGACTGGAATGAAGGCAGTAAGTGGTCCCCAGGGGTGTGAGGAGAGACCAGGTGGGGACTGAAGGGGGCGGCCAGGGAGAAAGGGAGGTGGACCCTACCCAGCCCCGCCCCACCCTGCCCAGCCCCACCCCACCCTGCCCCACCCTGCCCAGCCCCGCCCCCACCCTGCCCCACCCTGCCCAGCCACACCCACCCCACACCCTGCCCCACCAGCCACACCCGGCCGGGTCACACCCCTCCCGCCACACCCTGCCTGCTGGCCTTCGGTTCCCTTAAGGCCCAGCTGCCCTCTCTGGCCCGGGCCCCTGGCGGCCAGCCCCTCTCCACGGGTCTCAAAGGGTACGTCCCCTCCAGTGTGAGCCAGAAGGCAGCGGGGGCTCCAGCCTCCCTCTCGGGGAGCTGACTCCCGGGGACCTCTCACTGCCCACATCACTGGACTCCACATCCCCTAAGCCGGCAGCTTAGCAGCAGCAGGCCGGAGTGGACAGGGCAGCGGAAGGCTGCAGGGGCCTTGCACCATGGCTCAGGGCCATGGACCAGCCGGGTCAGCCAGGACAGGTGGCTGGGGACCCGTGCGGAGGGACAGCAGGTGCTCAGAGGCCACAGGGGCGTGGCTGGAAGGCAGGTGACCCACGGAGGGCCGGGCCCAGGTGAGAAGGGTCCCCACCAGCCCAGATCCCCACTTACATCCCGGTGCCCCAAGGACCGCTTGCCGGCCGGAGCCCAAGTTCAAAAGCGCCAGCATGCCCAGCACCATGGGAGGCACTGGAGAACAGGGCCCCCACCCTGAGGCCCTCGGGCGGGCGCAGCCAGGGGGCCCAAGATAGGCTGGAGGGAGGCACTGCACACCAGAGACCGCAGGCCCGTCCCCGCCGCGCCTCCAGACACAAGTGCACGGCCAGGCCTGGCAGGAGCAGGACAGCGCCAGGCCCTGCGTAGGAATGGAGTTCCCGGAGAGGAATGGCGTCCCTGTGCCCGCCGCCACTGGTCAGGAATCCAGGAGGCCAGGGGGCGCGAGCACGGCAGACATGGCTGCGGGGACCCTGGGTGCCGGTCCTCTGGGTCCTGCCCCCTCCCCCGTCCCTCCGTCCCTCCCCTGCACAACAGTCATCGCTGGACCCACAGAATTAAGCATCTGAAAGATGTTAGGAATGTACCTTGGTTTCTATGGCAACGGCAGAATAATTCACACTGCCCAGCTAAACCAAAGACGAGCTCATTTTTCCTCTGCGTTAGGGGTGGCCAATTATTTTTAATAGCCGGGTCAGCGGCGGCCACGCCTGGGTCCCCTGTCCTCGCTAGCGTTCCCGGGCAGTGGCCACATGAGGACGGCGGTCACCACGGGGTTATTAAGAGCCTCCAACCTGGAGCGGAGGTGCAGATGCACTCTGCCCTTGTTACCAGGAAGGGGAGGCCAGGAGGCCCGGCCTCCAGCCATGGCCTCTGACCCTGTGGGACTGTAGCTGTGAACGGCTGGGAAGGCGTGGGCTCAGATAGCCAGCTGTGTCCTCACCGGAAGATGAATGTCACATGCTGCTTGTCCCTAGAGAGCAACCCTGATACCCACCCTGGAGGGCTGTCAGTGTAGAAAACAGCAGGTGCTCAATAAATGCTCACCGAGTGAACGGACCAGCCAAACGACCTCCACGTGAGCAGCCCAGCCTCAGCACCACTTGCTGGGTAAAATCTCTCTTCCCTAGCCAATCACCAAGGGGAAAGCTGGCCAGACAGCCCTAGGCTTCAGCCCTGACAGGTGGGGACCATCCCAGGTGCCCGGGTGGCTGCAAGAAGATAGAACGCAGGAGGCAGAAGACAGGTCAAGCCAGGTGTGGTGGCGCACGCTTGTAATCCCAGTACTTGGAAGGCTGAGACCGGAGGATCGCAGGTTCACAGCCAGCCTCAGCTACCTAGTGAGGCACTCCGCAACTTAGTGAGACCTTATTTCAAAATAAAGAATAAAAAATAGGGCTGGGGATGTAGCTCAGAGGTAGAATGCCCTGAGTTCAATCCCCAGTACCGCAAAAAAAAAAAAAAAAGGGCTGGGGGTGTAGCTCAGAGGTAGAATGCCCCTGGGCCCTGGGTTCAATCTCCAGTACCACAAAAAAAAAAAAAAAAAAAAGACAGGTCAGTGCAATTCAACCCGGGCCGCCCTCGGAGAAGGGCCCTGCTGAGTTTGTTGGCCTCTCAAATGCCGTGGAGGACTGTCCACCTGCCAGCCCTGTTCTAGACGCCAGGGACAGGAGTGGCAGGGCCCAGGCTGCTTCCTTGAGACGGCGATGGCCCTAGGTGAGCAGATAATGTCTCTGTCCTAAAGGAATCCAGGGGGAGCGAGGCCGCGGCGCTGGCCAGGAGGGCGGGCTGGACGGCTCCCCGAGGACCGGGTGCCTCCGTCCCAAGTCGGCCTCTCTGCTTTTCCAGACTGAGCCCAGCACCCAGAGCGGCCTCAGAGCAAGAAGCAAACTCCAGGGCAAGGCTCAAACTCAGGGCAAGGTGCCTTCCCCCCACCTCGGCACAAGGGAGAGGCCGGGGCAGCCCCAGCCCACCGCGCCCCGTGCCCCTCGGCTCCCAGGATGGGACTGAGTCTTCTGAATTTCTAAAATAGATTTGAAAATTACAGAAAGGAAAAGGAACAATTTAATGCACGCTCTCATGTCCACAGCCTAGGATTAACCCGTTAACATTCGGTTATTATCTGAGCCATCATGTAATAAAAAGAAAAACATGACATAAATATAAGTTTACTAGCCAGGTGTGGTGGTGCATGTTTGGCTGAGACGGGAGGATCCAGGTTTGAGGCCCCCCCTTAGCTACTTAGTGAGGCCCTCGGCAACTTAGTGAGACCCTGTTTGAAAATAAAGAATAAAAAATAGGGCTGGGGATGTAGCTTGGAGGTAGAATGCCCCTGAGTTCAATCCTCAGTACCGAAAAATATATATATATATATATTTAATAAATGCATTTATATAGAAATATATCTTACAGAAATACCATCATTTAAACGATGTGCACATACATACATATGTGCATTATATTTAACATATACATATAATGCCAATATAAAACATATAACAAAAATAAAATGTGGCTAAAGCCCTTTGGGCACACCTCCCTCCCTCCCCTCCCCGGCTCTCACCGATGGGCCCGAGTCCGCCGAGCTTCACGGTTTCGCCTGGCCTCCAGGATGCCGGGCTGGGTGACCTCTGCCTGGTGGGTATGGAGCGGCGTCACGCGGCTGGGCCTGCAGCCTCACCGCACCATGCATGCGTCCCTGGGCACCTGTCATTGTTCTAAGCCTTGGATTTTTCTTCTGTGAACAGAAGAGTAGCGCCTCCCTGCCGGGGCCAACATGAGGGTGACAGGAGAATCCAGAGGAGGGCTGGAGTGACACCCGGCTAAGTTGGCGTACCAGGGAGAGCTGGCACCCTGTGCTGGGCAACGATGCCAGGCTCTCCAGCGGACAGCATAAACCTCTGTCCTTCCCGGCTCCGTCCCCACCTGAGCACCCACGTCATGCGTTACTATTCCAGCTCATAAATTGGAGTTCTGGAGTTGATGCGACTGAGTTTTGAAATCCCAGCAGTGGATGAATCCAGTGGAACCGATTATCTGGGGTGTGGCCTGGGCCAGTGGGGCGTGGCTGATGACACGGCCCCTGGGGGTGCGGCCTCCGAGGTTATATGAGGTTCCTCCTCTCCCCCTTCTCTCTCGTTTCCAGTTTCCAGGACTCGAGCATAGCCCGCGCTCGCCCTCTCCACTTCCTGCGCCAGGCCCTGATTCCGGCCTCAGCTGGATTGAACCTGCAACCGTAAGAAAACAAATCTCCTTTCCCTTAAGTCACATGGTCAGTGTTTTAGAATATAGCTGTAAAGACGCTGACCGGAACATCATGTTATTTTCCTGTGGAACGATTCGGGGTGTTTCCGGCGCCCCTGTTTCAGTCCCAGAGAGCTGCTCACGCGTGAGGTCCGGGGGCTTGATTCGCTCCTCTGGTGGACTCGAGGGCGGCTCTGAGGCCGCTGGCCTGGCCCCACCCCTCCCCCTCCAAGGGACAGAGTGCCCTTCCCTTCCTGGCCTGCTTCCTCTGCAGCATGCGAGGGTTCTTGGATGAGGTCACTGCCACCTCTCCATGGTGGCTGTCTGCCTCAGCCCAGGCTCCTGTGGCCCCTGAGGACACCTGTCCTCCTGTCTCCTTGCTTCCCCTGCTCCCATCTGACCCCGCTGCTCCTCCTGGGTGGGCCCGGGCCGTAGGCTCCCCACCTTGCATGCTGGCTCCTTCCTCTTGCTGCACCTAAGAAGGTGCCATATTTTCTTAACAATATGCCCCACATACCCTGTTCCTCTTGTTAAAAAATAACACTTCCTCCCCCCCGCCGCCCATTTTGGATTGCTGAGTTCCACAGCCATTGGGCACAGCATTGTTCTTCTTTCTTTTTTTTTTTTTTTTTTTTTTGCGATACTGGGGATTGAACTCAGGGGCATTCTACCTCCGAGCTACAACCCCAGCCCTATTTTTTTATTCTTTATTTTGAAACCGAGTCTCACTAAGTTGCAGAGTGCCTCACTAGGGAGCTGAGGCTGGCCTCGAACCCGGATCCTCTGGTCTCAGCCCCCTGAATGCTGGGATTGGGCACAGCTTTTTAACTGGGACAATCTGTGGTCAAGGTGTCATTCCTAGAGACCTGACTCCCTTCTAGAATGACACAAAGAGGAACACGGGCATTCCTGCCTCACCTGGCTGGTGATTTCTAGACCAGAGCTGCACCATGCACCCCAGCCACACAGGGAACCCGGGAGCCCGCGTACTCAGCCTGCAGACAAGGCAGGAAAAGTGCGGAAATCATAAAAGCAGCTGACAGCCCTGCGCCACCTGTGCTGGCTCAGAAGCCAAAAGCCAACCACAAGACTGTGAAGCCAGCTTCATGGTCCTACGGAGCCCCAGCAAGCCGCCCGTCAAGACCCTGGTGGGCCGTGGCTGATCAGGTGCAGCCAGCCTCAAACCCTGCCTGGCCATGCCAGGAGCTTCCCTATCTCCTACATTACTTTGGTCCCTAAGTTCTGATTGTTGGGGTTTGGTGAAATATGCCACAAAGCCATCTGGGCATGGCGCCTTCAGGAAGAGAGGAATCTGAGACCGCCGCTTGGAGTTATTTTGTGATTACTGGTGTATTCAGGATTTTAATTTCCTCCTTGAGTTAATTTTTGTAATTCTTCTTCTTGGAGAAAATTGCCCACTTTGGTTAGGTTTTCGGATTTATAGGTATGAAGCTGTAATTGTTTGCATTTGTGATTAAAAAAAAAAATAACAGACTACATTTTATGGAGCCGTTTTAGGTTCACAGAGAAGTCAAGCAAAAGGGCAGAGTCCCAGCGTAGCCCATCCCCCACACACAGCCTCCCCACCAGCATCCACCAGACTGGACGGGTTAATAAGTCAGCACTGGCTCCTCACTGTCACTCGAAACCCATAATTTACCTCAGGGTCATTGTGTGAGCATGCGCACACGCGTGTGTGTGTGTATGTGTGTGTGTGTGTGTGTGTGTGTATGTGTGTGTGTGTGTTACTGGGATTGAGCCCCAGGGCATTCTACCTCTGAGCTACACCCCCAGCCCTACTTCTAGAAACAGAGTCTCACTAAGTTGCCAAGGACCTTGCTAAGTTGCTGAGGCTGGCCTTGAACCTGTAATCCTTCTATCTCAGCCTCCCAAATATTGGGATTATAGACCTGCACCACCATGCCAGGCTGTTATCCTTAAAATTCTAAATAATTTCTTAAATTCCTATCTCCAGGACATGCCAAAGAAAACCAGAAACACGGACAGACGTGCCCTTGTTGCAGCAGCCATGGGCTGGGGGCTGTGGTGGTGGTTTTGCTAACTCATGCATGCACCAATAACAACTGGAGAATGCCAGTACGAAAAATCTGTATGGGGAAGTATTCCGAAATGTAGATATTTATCACAGCCACATTTGCAAAGAAGCCACTGGATGCATAATAAGAGAATAAACAAATTATGTTAATCCATGCAACTGAATATTATGCAGTCATTAAAATCATGTTTTCGAAGAATTTTAATGACATGAGGAAAATGCTTCTGATATTAGCATAACAAGATATATCCTGAGAGGTCTCTGTCTGGGCCACAGCAAGAAGGGAACAGATTCTCTGGTGCGTTGTGAGCTGGGGGAAGGGCAGGTAGTCAGGGAGAACAGGAGCTGCCCACTAGAATGGCTAAGACTGGCATGGCGTGCTAGGGGGGAGGAAGGAGAGAACCCTCTTACCCAGCGCTGGAAGCGGAGGCAGGAGCAACTGCTCTGGAAGACAGTGGCCATGAGCTGTTGATGGGAAAGGCACCTTCGTGGGACGATGCAGCTAAGTGTGGGCGCACGCTGCCGGAGACAAGCACGCAGGTGCTCGGGGCACCTGATTCATAATGGCCCCAAGTCAGAAACAGCCCGAGTGTCCTCCGACGCAGAGCGCATAAACGGCCATCTATTCCTAGAGCACAAAACTAGACAGCAATGGGAAAGGATGACGGGCGCTCCCAAGAACAGGAAGCGGAGCAACAGGGGTGGTCATCAAAGAGCTTATGCTATACAACCCCAATTACGGGATGAAAGGTGTAAGATGAGCAAAACTGGGCTCTGGTTTGTGGGGTGACGTTCTGCGGGGGCCGAGGGGGCGGGGGTGCCCGGGTGTGGTGTGGGCTCCACCTCAGCCGTGGCCACATTAATGTGCTCTGTGCTAACCCACAGAAGGCCAGGTTAGGATTGTGTCTGCTTCTGTTACACTTCACAGTTTATTTTTATTTATTTATTTATTTATTTATTTATTTATTTATTTATTTATTTATTTATTTATTTTTGCAGTACTGGGGATGGAACCCAGGGACTTTCTACCTCCGAGCTACACCCCCAGCCCTATTTTTTATTCTTTATTTTAAAACAGGGTCTCACTAAGTTGCAGAGGGCCTCACTAAGTAGCTGAGGTTGGCCCCAAATCTGCGATCATCCCGTCTCAGCCTCCTGGCGATCATCCCGTCTCAGCCTCCTGAGTACTGGGATTACAAGCGTGCGCCACCACACCTGGCTTTGTTATACTTCACAGTTTAAAAGTAGGAACAAGCCAGGCTTGGTGGCACACGCTTGCAATCCCAGTACTCGGGAGGCTGAGACAGGAGGATCACAGGTTCTCAGCCAGCCTCAGCTACTTAGTGAGGCCCTCCACAACTTAGTGAGACCCTGTTTCAAAATAAAGAATAAAAAATAGGGCTGTGGGTGTAGCTCAGAGGTAGAAGGCCCCTGGATTCAATCCCCAAGTACTGCAAAAAAAAAAAAAAAAAAAGTAAGAACAACAAAAAATTGTTGCCAATTTTTCAGAAAAAAAAAAGAAAAAACCTGAAAGAATGCACTGGCTTCTGTTGTTGTGGAACAAAGGCTCAGAAACGCAGCCCCAGGTCTAACAGCAGCTACTGACGGCCCCAGACAGCCCCGAGCTACTTCTTTTCCTGTTTCTTTAACATCAGATATATGAACATGTTATTGGCCACTTGAACTGATTTTTTTTTTTAATGAATTGCCTATTCTCTGTGCTGTGCCTACTTTTATTGATTCCCAAGAACTGTATGCACTAAAGGATTTAAATGTCTCACCTAGGTTGCAAACAGGCTTGCTCAGCTTGTTGTTTATCAGACTGTTTATTGAGGCTTCTGAATTTGGTGGCCATTACAGTCTACTCTAGCGCATCCTGCGGCCATTTATGGGTCTTTACACGCTTTTGCCACTGGTGTTATGTTCAGAAAGCTTTTCATCACTTCCAGTTATAAAAGTAGCAGCCTATTTTTGTTTGGAATAGAATAAAAATAAGGGGTAACGTTTTTCTCCTAAAAGAATAATCAGCCTTCCACGTATGGGTTCATTTCTGGGTTCTTCCTTCTGCCCCACTAGCCAATGTGTCTGTATTTATTTTTTCCTAGAACCCTGCTGCTTTAATTGTGATAGCTCTAGAGTATAGTTGGAATTAAGGTAGCATGATTCTTCCAGCTTGGTTCTTTTGCTTGGGATCACCTTGGCCATCCAGAGTTTTGTGTTCTATAAAAATTTTAGAATTTTTCTATTTCTATAAAAAATGGTGTCAGGGTTTGATAAGGATTATATATAGTCTATACATTGCTTTGAATTCTTTGGACATTTTTTTTAAATTTTTTTTTTAAATTTTTAGCTTGACTATTTTTTTTTTTTTTTTTCTGATCTTTTTGTCACTGGGGATCGAACCCAGGGCGTTGCACTTGCAGAGCGAGCACTTTACCACTGAGCTACATCCCAGCCCTCTATGGACATTTTAACAGTATTAATTTTCTCAGCCCATGAGAGGGGATATCTTTAACTTTTCTTCAGTTCCTTTCATCAGTGCTTTAGAGTTTTCAGCCTATCAATCTTTTACGTCTTTGGTTAAATTTGTGACTAAGTCTTTTTTGCAGCTATTGTAAATGGGAGTTTTCTTGATTTTTTTTTTTTCAGATAATTTAAGTGTATGAAAATGCTACAGATTTTTGTGTGTTGGTTTTGTTTCTTGCAACTTTACTGAATTCATTTATTAGCATTAAGTGTTTTTGTTGGCTGTGGAATCTGTCAGGGTATCAGCAAACAGGAATAACTTCACTTTTCCCTTCTCTATTGGAATGCCTTTTATTCTTTTCTCTTGCTTACTGTGCTACGTTGAGTACAAGGGGTGAAAGCAGGCATCCTTAGCAAAGGGTTTCAACTTCCCACCACTGGGCTTCAGGTTGGCTGTGGGCCTCAGATAGAGCGGGTGCTGTGCTGAGGGCCATTCCCTCAACACCCATTTTGATTAGAGTTTTTTATCATGTAAGAATACTGAACTGTGTCAAATGCGTTTTTCTGCATCCAATGAGACGGCCCTATGACTTTTGTCCTTCATTATGTGGCTGTGGTTTATCCCATTTATTGATATGCATATGTTGACTTGTTTTCGTGTCCCAGGTCTGTGTTGTGAATCAGGTTTGTTAGTATTCTGTGGAGTATTTTTGCATTTATGTTTGTCAAGGATAGTAGCTTGTAACTTTGTTTTCTTGTAAGGTCTCTGCTTGGTTTTGGTATCAGGGTAAAAAAAAAAAAAAAATGTCTGGAAATCTTCCCTCATCTTTGAATTTTTGAAAGAGTCGGAGAAGGGTTGGTATTAGCTCTTTAAACGTTTGGCAGGATTCAGCTGCAAAGCCATCTGGTCCCAGGCATGTCAGTGCTGGGAGACGAATCAGTCTCAATCCGTCGATGCGTGGGCTCAAAGGCTGGGTCATCCGAGCAGGACGGTCATGCAAGTGGCGTTCTCTACTCGGCCATCCTTTGAAGACCTCCTCCTCCAGAGGGCTGCGGGACAGTGAGAGGAGCCTCAAAGATGGAGCAGGTCCGAGCAGTGGAGCCTAGGGCTCAGGGTGGTGCTGGAGGGAGCCCCGGGGCTGGAGATGAGAGGAGAGGGCTGTACACTGGGCTGGGGCAGGAGGCTCCTCAGGTAGGTGGTCTGTCTCCAGGAAACTCCCCTGAACCTCGGCCTGAGCAGACCGCTGGGGCTGGCACAGCTGCAGCTTGGGGCCCTGGGCTCTGACCCGGCCTCCTGAGGCTTGTCCTACGTGGAGTCAGGCTGCTCAGACCAACCTGAGCACAAGCCCTCCCACCTGTTAGTCCTTTATTTCTTTTCTTTTCTTTTTTTTTTTTTTATGGTACTGGGGATTAAACCCAGGGGTCTTCTACCTCCAAGCTACACCCCCAGTCCTATTTTTAGTCTTTATTTATTTTATCTCATTAAGTTGCAAAGGGCCTCACTAAGTAGCTAAGTCTGGCCTCGAACCCGTATCCTCCTGTCTCAGCCTCCCAAGCACTGGGATTACAAGCGTGCGCCACCACGCCCGCTCCCTGTTAGTCCTTTCTGAAGCACATGCCACCAGTGCCCAGGACCTCACCCCTCCCGCAAAGCTGCCCTCGCCAGCGTCTGGGTGCGCATGGGACGCCCCATGCACAGGGAGGGAGGGCCTTGGGCTGGGCTCGAGTAGCACCCATGTGGCGAGGGGCGGAAAGCAGCAGCTGCCGCGTCCCCATCGGGGCCGGAGACTTGGGCCTGGTGGCTGCAGGTGGATCTCTGTCCTGCAGACCCAGCGGGCTCCAGCGAGCCCGGCCACGGCCTGGCCACTGAGCCCAGGAGCGCAGCTCTCCCACGGCCGGCTCGGCTCTGCACTTGGTCACCAGGCAGGAGAGGTGCAAAAGTTCCCATCTTGTAGAGTCAGTAGCCCACTCCCGAGGCGAGGACCACAGCCCGGCCCAGGCAGCGTGCTCTCGAGGAGGCGGTCCCAAGGGGGAGGTGCGGGCACGGAGCACCACAGAGGCATGCACAGGAGGCAAGGGCTTGGCGGGCAGGGCTGTGTTCAGTGACCCAGGGGTGGGGGCAGTGTGCCCACACGCGTGTGCATGCATGTGTTTACATGTGTGCTCAAGTGTCCCCTCAGGGATTAAAACAGGTAGCCGAGCATGGTGGCGCACACTTGTAATCCCAGCATTTGGGAGGCTGAGACCGGAGGATCTGGGTTCGCGGCCAGCCTCAGCTACTTAGTAAGGCACTCCACGACTTAGTGAGACCCGGTTTCAAAATAAAGAATAAAAAATAGGGCTGGGAGCCGGGCGTGGTGGTGCACGCTTGTAATCCCAGCATTCGGGAGGCTGAGACCGGAGGATCCGGGTTTGCGGCCAGCCTCAGCTACCTAGTGAGGCACTCCGCAACTTAGTGAGACTCGGTTTCAAAATAAAGAATAAAAAAATAGGGCTGGGGGTGTAGCTCGGAGGTAGAATGCCCCTGAGTTCAATCCCAGTACCGCAAAAAAAAAAAAAAAAAAAAAAAAATAGGGCTGGGGATATAGCTCAGAGGTAGAATGCCCCTGAGTTCAATCCCTAGTACCGAAGGAAAAAAAAAAAAAAGCAGGTGTGTCCTGGGTCCCTGACACAGGCCTTTTACAGAGCAGGTGCTTGTAAGATGTGGCAAGACAGGTGCGCGTGAGCAGAGCCAGGCAGAAGGCTGCCTCCGGCGCTGGCCTGGACCCTGGCGGCCACCATGCCAGCTCTGGGCCTCCACAGGGCGGGGTCTGGGCGTTGGGGATCCAGAGCCCAGTGTGAGTCCTGCTTGCCACAGCAGGCACACGGCTCCCCTTGCTACCTGCTCAGGTGCACCCTCCTCACGAGGACCCACCGGTTAGGGTCAAGGCTATCAAGGACCCCGGTGCTGTTGTGTCCGGAGCAGGGCCCGGCCTTCAAGACTCAGCACCAGCTTATTAACCAGAGCCCTGTTCCCTGACAGCCAGTCCTAGAATGACAGCCAAGGCCACCACTGGGGTACACGTCTTTATTCCACGTTTGCACACGATGCATTGCAGACACACACCCTGAGCGGCTCAGGGCACCTGCCCAGGCTCAGGTCCACCGCACTACCCTTCCATCCAGCCTAGCATCTGCACTCATGAAATACACCCTGACTTAACTCTGTGGATCCTTCCCCTTTGAAAGGCAAACCACCTCGAGGGGCAGATGGTTTGGGCGCCCAACACCCTGACTCTGCGGAGCCCTCGAGCTACCGAAGGGGAAGTGGGCAGGGTGGATCATGGCTGAGAGAGAGGGCAGAGCCATGGGGGCGGCCTTTCCTGTAGCTGGGTACCCCCCAAAAGGAGCAGGTGGGAAGGAGGGCCGCTGGAAGCTGGTCCGGGAAGAGCCCTGGTCCTGGGTGGCACCGCCCTGTCTAGTCTAGGGACCACGGTCCTCCGCTGACGTGGGAGCATGTGACATTTGCATGATCCTGTGTGTTAGATTCCACGCCATGTGTAAGGAGCCAAGATGATTTTAATATAGGCAGCAACACACACACAGCACGCGTCCATGCCCCACGGCCTCCGGGCGGTGGCTGGCACGTGAGCGGGTGACACGGCGGCTCCTGGAGGAGGGCAGGGTCTGCAAGGTGGGCCGCCGTGGGTGGCCGAGGGCAGGGACTGTCCTGCTCCAGGTCAGGGGGGCAGTAGCTGAGACTCCACAGGCAGCCTAGCGGCCCCGCAGGGGTGTCCACGCCACCAAGGGCCACGCAGCCCATGACACTGGGGAGAAGGTGCGTGAGGCCGGTCCTGACAGCCCGGAGCCATCGTGACAGGAGAGTGTCGTGTAACTCACGGGCCTGCCTGGAAGGGGCGCCAAGGCTGCCGGGAGGCCGGGGAGTCTTGGAGAAGCTTCTGTCCAAACTAAGGCCAAGGCAGGGAGGGGAGGGTGCGGCCGGCCTTCTGCGCCCAGCAGGGCCTGTGTGTCCTCCCTGGCTCTGTCTGAGGACAGCTCTGAAAACCCCGGGTCACGTGACCTGGACCTCCAAGAGCGGGAGCGGGGGCTTCTCTTTAAAGATTAGAAAGTAAGGCAATGCAGAGAGGCCCACACTGTGGCCGCCTCCTGTCCCACAGCCTACTCCCGGGACCCAGTCCCTGACTTCGGCTTCCAGCCAAGAGCAGACCGAGGAAGAAAATACCCCAGAGTGAGGGGCTGCCGGGGGCCGGCGGCTCTGCACACGCAGAGGTCCCTGCCGAGGTCCCAGCTCACTGCAAGCCGCTCCGCTCAGCATTCTGCGTCTATTTTATTCTCTCACTCCACAGGACAGAGCTTTTGCAATTCCAAGCAGGTCGGAGGCGGTGGGGCCACCTCTGGGCTCCCAAGGCTGGCTTCCGGGAGGTGGGCGTTTGGCAAGGACACTCCGGGGACGGGGAAGGGGGCGCCTGGCCTGGCCTGGCCCCCAAAGTCGGGGCCCTCCCCTGGCTCTCTTTGGTATCTCAAAACTGGTGCCACCCCATCTTCCTGGCAAGAGGCCCTGCGGGGCGGTGCCTGCCAGGACTGGCTCAGAGGGGCCTGCAGCCGGCCAGGCGAGAAGCCCGCCCCACGGCAAAGCCGCGGCGGCCGTGGCCCAGGCTCACTTCTTGTAGTGATTGGGGGCGTCTGCGAAGGCAAACTTGAGGCGGTAGGCCTCAGCCAGCAGCAGGCTGACGTCCTCGTCACCCCAGCGGGCCGTGGGCAGGTTCTGCAGGAAGAGGAGCAGCTCCTGTGGAGAGAGACAGGCAGGTCAGAGGCGGAGGCTTGGGGCTGCAGGCCGGCCAGCGCCAGCGCCAGCGCCGGGGCCAGCAGAGGGCGCTGTCCTTCCCAGCCCTCCCCACGCCTGCCCAGGTAGGGTCCCCAGCCCCTGGAGGCTCCAAGTTTGACATGTGACGGGCTGCTGAGCGCCATCTGCCCAGAGGCCCAGTCACCTGACTCCCCATGATGCACTGGGGGGCATCGGCATGTCCCTGGGCAGGCTGGGCTGCAAAGCCTGGACTCTCCTTGCCCCCAAAGCCTGTCCGACCACCTCGGCACACAACTCCTGACCCCAGAACAGTCAGAGGCTGGAGCATACATGTGCAGGACCACACACAGAGCCGACTCGCGCCACCGGAGAGTCCCCTCCCCTCCACAGCTGCTCACACAAAAGGCTGGGAGCCCAGTGGGTGGGGCACAAGGGCATCACCCCGGAGGCAGCTGCCCCCTCTGTAAAGATGGGCGAAGACACACAGGGCCACAGTAGCGCAGCCAGCACCAGGCGTGCACACACGGGGCACGCTGACTGCACACTGGTCTCTGGAAGTATAGGACACACTGGCCGCACACGGGTCTCCCTGGACACGCTGACCGCACGAGGGTCTTCTGAGCACGCTCTGGACGGCCCCTGTCACTGCCCTTCCCTGGACTCCTCTCGTTTCCCATCAAGTGGAGCTCGGCCTTGGGCCTCCCCACAGCGGCCCCTCGGCTCCACCCAGCACCCCAGGCCTGCAGTGGGGCTGGTGCGCGCGCGTGGCGTGTGTGCAGCCACCCCCCTCCCCCACCCATGCCCACAGCCCGCCCCTCCTGGCTAACTTCAGCCACGTCCAGGACCACTGGCCACCTCACCAAGGGCACGGTGGGGTTTGGCGGAGTAGAGTCTGCAGGACACGTGGCAAGACAGCTTCCCGGGGTGGCATCTCAGAAGAACGGGGAGTGGAGCGGTGGTCGGGGCTGGGCCAGGGCCCGGTTCCCCCTCACGAAGCCAAGCTACCTCCCTGCAGAGCCCGCCCGCCCTGATGACCTGGGTCCCCAAGCTCCAGCTCTAGGCTGCCGTCCCCACGCCCTCCCTTCCCATCCGCGGTTGGGTGGGGGTCAGTGGCTCCCAGGGCTCTGGCGCTGCCCCTCCCAGGTTCCAGCAGGCAATTGGGGACATGGGGCCGCTGGTTCAGGTCACTCACACTGTCTGCCGGAAGAGACAGCCCAGCGCGGCTCGCTCCCCAGACTGTGACAGCCCTTGGTACACTACCAGGGCTGCCTGGAGGGGTCCCACTGGAGCGGCTGGTGTCTGTGTCCCTGGTCAGCCAACCTGGGTTCCTCGATCTTCACTGTCCCCCACCTAGGGACGGGGAACGCCACTCTTGTGGAGAGGGCCGAGCTATCCTGCACAGGGCTTGGCCACTGTGGCGTTCAGGAAAAGGGCCCTGGAGCCAGCTGCCTGGGCTGGAATTCCAGCTGTGCAGAGCACACCCCCCTCACGGTCGCCAGCACTCGCCACACCCTGTCCCATCACGGAAGTCACACACCAGGACTCTCCTCTAACTGTCACTTTACTGCGGCTGGGCTCCACCCCTCCCCCACGCCCATTACCTTTGCATTTTGGATACTTTCTGTGGGCCTTTAAATTGAATTCACGGAGCAAATTTCACTGGCAATATGTCCTCAGGGACCCATCAACATCAATCTGCTGTCTTTCACCATTAGATGCAACTTACACGGATGCCAATCCAATTCTGAGCAGCTCATAAATAAATACCTTTGGTTTTATTTTTAATCCACTTGGCTTCATATTATCATGACCTCGCTACTTGCAAGGTGAGAAGCAATACCCTCCCATTATGGTAACTTACCGACTGCACTGCACACTCAATTTCAGAATCTAATTTAGTCCCCCAGGTTCACCGGATGGCGGGAGAATAGAAATGCCCCGCGCCTCCCAGCCTGCAATGCTAAAGGAGGAAAAATCTATCTGGGTGACCTTTACGGCAGCAAAGAACACAGACAAACGCGGCCTTAAATACAGATTTCTTCTTTAAAAAGGCTTGTCTTGTTTATGCACTCGGCAGCCGTGTCTCCTATCTGGGAAACACGACACATTTATTAGCCTGAGCTGTTCTGCATTATCCACATCATGCAGGTGCAAACCCATAACTCACAAGCCCGCGAGCGCTCAGCCCGGGCGCCACCGCGCTGCGTGACCGGGCGGGGCGGGACGGAGGCCGCCAGGGAGCCCGTCCTGAAAACGGAGGACGCACTTGTGCCTTTTATCTTCATCTTTGCTTAATGTTCTGATCACCTTGGTGGCGTCAAGATTAAAAGGTTTTGCTCGCAACACTGATGCCAAAACAAAGCCAGGAGGCATTGGTCTGGGTAATTCCCTGCCCTTGCTCCAGGAATTCTTCTGCTTGGCACATAAGGGTTTGTGGTTATGAAGGACCAAAGCTACGGAACCTGTCCCAAAAGCATGGCCTAGAGGCTGGCGGTTCTCAGTCCTGATCAGGCCCAGGTCACCCGATGGATGAGCTCCAGAAACACCCGGGGCCAAGGCCCCGGTCCAGGGGAACGGCTCGGAGCCCGAGAGGTGGGCCTGGGCCAAGGGGTCCTCCCATGCGTGTCCGGTCGTATCCGAACACCTAGCCATCGCATTAGGAGAGCAGGAAGGGAGGTCAGCCCCTGCTGGGGTGCAGGCTGAGGGCGGGTGGAGCCCAAACTCACACGCCTCCCCACAGGCACAGGTGTTCCAGAGCCCCAGGTGAGCAGGATGCAGGGCGGGGCCAAGCCGCCTAGGTGCGCAGCTGGCAGCGGTTGGCTCTTGCGAGCGGAGCTGCAGCAGTCCTGCGTTAGACAGACTCCATCTTGCTGCTAGCTCTCGCCCCTAGCCAGGTCCTCAGAGGCCAGACTTCTAATGCTGTTATTTATTGATTGATTTTTGTGGTACTCAGGATTGAACCCAGGGGCATTCTACCACTGAGCTATAACCCTAGCCCTATTTTTTTTTAAATTTTGAAACAGGGTCTTACTAAATTGCTGCAGGTTTTGCTAAAAGCTGACCTCAAACCTAAGATCCTACCTACTGGGATTACAGGTGTGCGCCACTGTGCCTGGCTTCTAAGGTTATTTATTTATTTATTTACTTATTTATTTATTTATTTATTTATTTATTTATGGTACTAGGAATGGAACCCAGGAGCATTCTGCCTCTGAGCTACACCTCCAGTCGTATTTTTAATTCTTTACTTGGAAACAAGGTCTCGCTAAGTTTCGGAGGGCCTCACTAAGTAGCTGAGGCTGGCCGCGAACCTCTGGTCCTCCTGTCTCAGCCTTCCAAGTACTGGGATTATAAGCATGCGCCACCATGCCCGGCTTCTAATGTTATTTTTTAAAATTCTTTTTGTGGTACTGGGTATTGAACCCAGGCCGTTCTATCTCTGAGTTTCACCCATATCTCATTTTATTTTATTTTTTTATTTTGAAACAGGGTCTCACTAACTTACCACACCTGGCTGAGTCTTCTAATGTTAAAGAACAAATAATGTTTATGGCTTTGGCTGTCTGCTGCCAAAAGGATTTTATTTTTTCAAACACTCGAATGAGTCATGGCGCCATCTGCACCGTCTGTCGCCTCTGTGCACACAGACCCTTCTGGGGAGGATCAAATGGTGCCCCCCATGTCCTTGGAATTCCAAAGATTGGTTCGCTGGGGACCCTGGGGTCCTTTCTCAGGACCAGAGTTCTGTGTGGTTGGTTCACTGCATGGGCCGCATGGGGCGGGCAGAGGGTCACGGATCAGACGCCAGAGGACCCGAGTCCTGCCTCTGCCACCAGAGGCATCCTTGGCGTCCTCACCTGCCTCTCGGGTGACCTGCTCCCCCCCGCTGTCTCAGCATGCCCCTGTGTCCCCCACACCGGGAATGCATTCCTGGGCAGTGAACGTCGCAGAAGAGGGTTCGGGGGAGAGGGGTACGCCATGCACAGGCTCGCTGGCAGGGAGTGGCCAGGTCCCCAGCCCCAGGCCTGCGTCTATCAGCTGTGTGACCCTGGACAAGTCTGCTGTCATCTGTCATGTGGGGTGGTGACAGGACTCCTTCCCGGGCTGCTGCACCTGGCGCTATCATTCAATTACGGTCGAAATTATTATCAGCAGCAGCACGGATCATCACAGCAGTAATAGTAGCCACAGCAGCAACGGTTGCTGCTGAATAAATAAATTTGTTACTGAATAAATTCCCATTCACGGGAAATGCCAAATCATTTCGCAAATAGGTTTAATAGGAAGTCAAACTCTCACTGAGCAGAATGCTCAAAGGAGGCGGCCAGCATCTTGTTCACCTGCTGTGATACCTGGACGTGACAGGCGTTCACGGAAGGAAAAGCTGTCACAGGCAGCGACCTGGGCTGGGGGTGGGGTCCTGCCACAAGCAGCCGCCACACCAATGTGCCCACACCGCGCCTGCCACTCCCGAGAGGCTGCCAAGGAACCAAGAGGGCAATGTCCTTAGCTTCTCGGACCAGCTCTTCCAATCCAAACCTCACAAGCGTGTGCACGGATGCCTTTGCCAGCTTGTACCTAACAAAGATGTATGATTACAGTGCACCAATTAAAAAAAAAATTCTAACCTCACTTGCAAGATGAACTGTATTAAATCTAAAATATCTCCAAAGAATTGATGGGGGCACGAATTGCTGAGTGCATTAAAACAACAAAAAGGCTGCCATCCCCCACAGGGCTAGCCCATTACCCACCATCAGGATCACAGCTTGGGAAGCACGGGCCCCAGCCGCATCCCTCAAAGTGTCCTTGTGCGCAGGGCTCCCCTAGACCTCTGAGCCCCGTGACCCTGCAGTGCCAGCGACCGACCTAGGGTGGTGTATCTGGAGAGGATGGAGCCCGTGGCTGCCTCCAAGCACACACTTTTTCCTACAAGGCAGTGGAAACACCTCCTCCCCCAGACATATACGATCAACTCAGCCCTGGGACGACATGAATGAAACACGGGATCTGCCACTGAGGCGGCTCTCAAGACACCTGCCTCAGGGTGACAAGATCCATCCGCTGGACTTCAGTCAGGAGGCTCGGAGGAGAAGGAAACCAAGGGCAGAAAAGGTGGAGGGGCCGATCCCACCCTAGGGGTGTGTCTGGGCCTCAGGGCACTGCAGAAGGAGTGTAGGAGGGGTGCAGGAGGCCAAGGCTGTCACCTGTGTTCAGGCAGGGCCATAACGCAAGGCCCTGCAGTGCGCTTCTCAGAGGGACCTGCCATGCAGGACGGTTGAACAGGAAATACACCGCAGCCCCTGGACTCTGGCCACTACGGAGACCCTTCAAGAGCAAAGCACTGGAGACCCACAGCTACCTGAACAGCCAGCCATGCCTGCCATGACCAGCCACCACCACTGGGTTCTCGGGCACAGGAAACCACCTGGGCCTCGGCTCCCTGGGGCAGCGCCTGCCTGCAGATGGGGAACATGTGTGGACATGCCTGTGTGCTGCACTTCTGTGCAGACATGTGAATTCACAGACATGGATCTGCACGACATGCTTGGGAAAGACTAGTCGCCAAAGGGTGCCTGGCGATGGTGGGTGAGAGGCTGTGGGGATTCCTTCCTTCCTGGTCTACATTCTCTAGTCTTTTCAAAATGAACATACCTTAGCTGTACATTAAAGACCACTTAGAGAGGAAACCCAGGATCTACGTCACGTTGAGCCGTGACCTGGGGGCTGGTGCAGCGTGCGCCGTCTAGTGGGGCAGCTCCTGTGACGGTGTCCCCTCAGCTGCAGGAGCCCCACTCACGGGAGAGAAAGCGCAGGAACAGTGGGTCCAGGGGCTCCAGCCGCCACTCTGGCCTCAGGCCCTGTCCTCCACCAACAGAGGTGCAGGTCCGTCTGTTCATGGGGTGACTCCTGGGCACACTGAGGCAGGGCCACCTGTGTGCCAACATGCCCACCGCTCCCTCCCGGCCCTCTGCAGAGAGAAAGCACCAGAAGGCTTCCACGGGCGGCAGCGGCCAAGCTTGTCAGCACGCTCTTGTGCAGGGCGGAGAGCGGGCAGAGGTCTGCTTAGGAGCCACTCAACTCAGAAGTTTACAAATTGCCAACACGCAAGGATGAATGAATTAATCAGGACAGGGCTAAAAGGGCTCGCGTGCCTCCTCTCGTTATTTTCTTCCTAACTGAGCAGGAGGGAGGCGGAGTCTCCGAGCCAGCATGTAGGCAGGCGGCAGGGTTAATTGGTTTAATTCACTTCCCTTCTTGTTTTGACGTTCAGTGTGGCTGGGAAGTCTGAGTAGGGGAGGTGCTGCGGGACCCTGTCTGGAGGGAAAGGAGGCCCTGGTGTCACCTGGGCCACTTCTGGAGACACTCAGGCTCTGGGGGAGCAGGGCGAGCACGGGGGTCCCTAGAAGAAGGGTCCTCGGCACATTTCTCTTATTGAGATAAGGAGACCGAGGTTCAGAGAGGCCAGAAGCTGTGGGTGAGGGGTACGCAGTGGCGCGTCCGGTCTGCGTGGAGGCATGGGACGGTTAGAACACGGGTGGGGCTGGAGTCAAACCCTGGTGACCAGTGAGGACAGCGGGAAGAGCCCTCCAGTGGGAGCCGGTGACCAGGAGCGTGCGCCACGAGCTGCCCTGGTGCCCTGTCCCCTCGCCGCCTGCGGGCCCTGGAGGAGCCACAGAGGGGTGGGAAGAGCTCCTTCGCAAGGAGTGTGTGCACAGCAAGTCCCTGCAGGCCACACGTAAGTCACCGTCCCCATGGTGCCCCTCCTCGTCGTCACCATGGCACGGGTGCAGTGACCCTCATGCACCAGCCAGTGAGGGTCTTCACACACACGTCACGGACACTTCGCAGTCAGGACGAAGGCCTTGCCCGGGCCCGGCTGTGGGGCAAGGCCCTGCTCCCGGGAGAGGCTGGGCTGCGGCCTGGAAGGCGTCTGTCTCTGTCTCACACTCGCCCACTTGCCATTCTGATTTCCCTGCTGGAGGACAGTCTCCCTGGACCTCCAGGCAGGAGGGGGGAAGGGGTCGCTTGTACTTCTCCGAGCAGGACTGTTGGGGTTGTGTCCACGGTCAGCATAAAACACCTGCTCCCGCTCAGCACGTGTGTAAAATGGAAATGAGAAGAAGAGGCCAGCCGCTGAAGGAAAGGAGCAAAAGTCATGAACAGAAGCTTTACAGAGAGAGGAGGCCGCCCAGTCCAGGAGCCGGCGAGGGGCTGCTCGGCCCCAGCCCTGGGGAAGGGCTAGCTCTGACCGGCGGGGAACAGTGCTGGCCTCCCTGAGCCTGGCCCAAGTTCCCGAGTTGTGCAGCTCCTTCCGTCGTCAGAAAGCAGATCTGAGAGGAAGTGGGGGGCTGGGAGACGCCCTGGCATTGGCCTCTCAGGGGCACATGAGTCCACTCCCCAAGGGCGCTCAGGGTCAGGAGCTTCACAGGCAGCCCTCACACCCGGGGCCGGAACCCGCAGTACGCGTGTAAGCATGTGGTCAATGCAACCCCCTTGCCAGTGAGGCACCCCAAGACTTGACCCCTCGCTACGGACCAAGCAAAAAAAAAAAAAAAAATACAGAAATGCCTCCTCCGAAAACTGGGCAGTGCTCCTGGACAGGCCTGCCACCTTGCTGGGATTTTTTTGTTTGTTTTTTTCAGTACTAGGGATTGAACCCAGGGGCATTCTACCTCCAAGATATACCCCCAGCCCTAATTTTAGTCTTTATTTTGAAGCAGGGTCTCACTAAGTTGCAGAGACTGACCGCGAATGCAGAGGAGTGGGAAGGAACACCTGCAGCATGGCAGGGACCCCCCAGTTCTCTTCCAGCCCCCCAGTTCCCTTCCAGCCCTGCCCACCTCCCCCTAAGTAGGCTTCAGCCAGGATGCCCCTGGATCCTCAGGGCACATCCTGCAGGATGCTCTCCACACCTGCCATGTCCCAGAGAGGACACGACATCCCAAGAAGTGAGTGACAAGTCAGGGCTGGCCAGCAGCAGGGCTGTGACCCCCCCCAGCATGGGGCACACCCGCCCCCTGGAGACCCTAAGCCTGACCTCCAGTCGGCAGTGCCCCAGTGAGGGGTGGCTCCTCTGAGCACTTGTGTCACCTGCTTCTGGAACTCACAATGACATTTCCCCACAGAGCTGGAGCCTGGCCAGTGGTCAGATGGGCAAGGCCACCTGTGGCCTCCCCCAGTGCCTCGGGTGTGCATGTGAGACCGGGCCTCTGCTGTGGAGCAGGCCACTGTGACCAGCTTCTCCAGGGTAAGAAGCCCTACTGCGGCCCCAAGTCCACCCAGGAGGGGTGTGCAGCAGAGGAGGTGTGGGCTAAACGGAGAGGGGGACTGTACTTAATAAATGCAGTGTCGCCTGTCACTCCATGGCCCCAGGGCACCAAGCATGATGTGGGAGGGGCCAGAGGTCCTGGTGAGACACTGCCTATAATGGTTTGGATTCAGAATGACCCCCTAGCCCTCAGGGAAACCAGGCAACCATGTTGGAGGCAGGGCCCCTGGGGTGTGAGGTTCCTCCTCCTCGTTCTCTCACCGGCTTCCAGGCCCCATGATGGAGAGCAGAGCTCTGTTCTCTCCTCTCTGCCTCCTGCCGCCATGCTGAGCTCCACAGACCTAGCCTGACGTGGACTGCGCCCCTGAAATCTCCAGAACTGTGAGCACATGAATCTTCATCCCTCCAAGTTGTGTGGTCACTTGCTTTGGATTAAGGCAGTAAGAATGATGACAGGAACACAGTCCACGAACGGTCAGTCCATCTGTCCGTATCTCTCACCTTTATCTCACTAAATGTGCACTAGCCAGCGGATTGGAGTACAGGACCCAACGTGATCCACAGGGACGGGAAAGGAGCCACACAGAGGGCAGGCTATGTCCAGCCTGCGGTGTGCCCTCCAAGGGGGGCCACTCAGCTGGGGCAGTCTGCATCTACCCAAAGGGGGGCCATGGTCCACTTAGAACTCAGTAACTCAGCGGGAGCGAACTCGATGTCCAAAGAGAGGCCCCTGTGCTGTCTGCACCTTAGAGCTGCACTGCGATCCCCTCGGGTACCACACCCTTGCTGGCCTGCTCGTCTTCCAGGAGGAGCTGTGTGGCCTTGTGGCCCCCATTTACCCTGACAGGGCCAGGTCCACCAAGGCCAGCAGCCCGAGGCTGCTTCCCGCCTTCCTCCCTCTCTCTGCCTCCCTGTCTGTCCCCTGAGCACAGAGTGCAGCTTTGACAGTTGATTTCTTTGACAATCCAGTTATTAGTTTGAAAATCTTGTCAAGTTCTGGACCAAACCAGGGCTAAAAATAGAAGGACAGTGACAGGCAGCTGGGGCTGGACGGCGGTGGCGGGAGCTGGCCAGCTCTTGGGCTGACAGCCTTCGGAGGGTGAGAACAGGAGGTGACATCTCAACAGATCAGTCTTCTGAGGAGCCCTGATGGCTCAGGGACATGCGCTGTCCTTGTAATTAATTTCCTATTTTTTCCAAAAGAGGAATTCTAAAGAGAAAAACACCTTTGGAACTGAGGACACGGGCTCGGCGAGGAGCACCCCGCCACTCCGGCTTTCAGCCCTTTCATGCCTGGGCGCGGCTGAAGGGCTTTGATGGTCGTGCAGAGTGTTTCAAATGCTCACAGGCGATTAGAGTCTGTTTCATCCCGAGCAGACTCCCTGCCTTGTGGCAGCGGGCTGCGGCAGATGCTGTGGCCTTGCCGTCCCTCCCCTCGGGAAGGACAGCTTCCCCGAGCTTATCTACAAGGCAGCAGACTCGCCAGCGTGTGCTGCGTCCCCGCTGGGGGCGCCCTGAAAACTACAGGCTGCGAGGCCACCCCAGCACCAATCTGCCAAGGGACCATGGCGGGTGGAGGGCACAGAGCAGAGCAGGAAGAGCAGCGCCGTGGGCTGTGGCCTTGGCGCCCTGGTCCCCAAGCCTGGGCATGTGCCACTCTCTAATACCTGCCAGTTCTGGGCACACTGCACGCAGGCAGCGACAGCTCCCATGCCCAGGCAGGCGACTGGATGGCATGGAGGGCACCAGGCAGGACCCCAGCTCCCCAAGGGTCCCAGAGAGCCAGCACCGTGCAGGGTTAGACGATGCCAGCCCTGGGGGTCCTGGAACCCCAGACAGGCAGCACACATCCTCGCTCCGGTCCCGCACCACACCCGCAGGCACCTGCCCGCCCCACCTTTCCTGCCATCTGATGACCTGGGCCCCCCGGGCCTGCCTGCCTGCCCTCTCTGCCTCATCTTCCATCTCTGACCACTGTCCCCGCGTCCTGGGCAGCCCAGCTGTTAGGCCCCTGGCTGAGGGGCCATGCCTCCCCCTCCTCCCCTGTTGTGCATTCCCGGGGTGTCCTCTGGGGCTAAGGCTCATGCTGCCTGATCCCCACCCCCAGGTCCATGCCCAGAACTCAGCTCCCCAAGCTCCAGCCTCGCAGGCCCTGTTGCCACCTCCAGCCTGCCCCCTGCCCGTGGTGCTGAAGGAACCACAAACTGAATAGGAGCCTCTGCACTCTCCCGGCTCCCCACCATGGTGACTCCTCCCTCAGTGCTCCCTTGGGGCCTGGCACCTCCACCCACCCTGCGGCCAGGTGGAAATGGCACGGGGGCACCTGCTCGTATGTCTGTCGCTGCTGCACCCACTCCAAACTCCATGTGGTGGCACGGTTTACCCTCACTTACACCTGCCCCCACCCTCACCCTCAGCACAATGACCTGGCCTCCCCTGGGCTTCCAGTCCTACCCCACCCAATAAACCAGGACACACCAACAGGGACACTGCTTTTTTCTCCAAACAGAAAATCAAATCATGCTGCTCCACTCCCAGCAAGGCAGCTCATGGCTCCTATGATATTAGAACAGCCTGAACCAAGCTCTGCATGGCTGGGCTTCCCCCGTGCCCCTCTTCTCTCCTTAAGAATGCAAGCCAGGGCTGGGTGTGGTTCAGTGGCAGAGTGACTGCCTGGGTTCCAACCCTAGTATTGCAAAAACAGAGCGAAATAAAAAGAAATCCTGCTCAGGCCTGGGATGCTTTCAACTGCCTAATTCTTTAGGCACCCCTGGGAATTAAATCTCACCTTGAGAATCTATGCCCAGCCACCCCGGCTCAGGAGAGCTTCCCCTCCCCAAGCACCAAGGTGCTCTGTGTACAAGGCAGTCCTGCCCTCTGATTAAACACCATGCGCAGGGCATTCAGCTCTTGCGAGGTTTATAGACGATGAGTGATTGGATTTTAGAAGGCTAAACAATAATTATCAGAAATTATCAGAGGAGGATAACAGAACTCAGAGTAGTGACAACACATTATCCACAATACCCAGGGTACAATCAAAACCATTAGGAATTCAGAGGAACGGAAACACATTATCCACAATACCCAGTACAACACAAAATCCATTAGGAATCCGGAGGAACAGAAAAATGTCACAGTGCCAAGGGGAGAGGCTGTGGGCAGACGTCACCAGGAGACGGCCCCGGTGTGGCTGACACGGTGCGAAGGCCTGCAAGCAGGTGCTACCATAAGCCCAGGGATGCGTGGACACCGTGCCTCAGGGCTGAAGAATTTAGGGGTGTCAGCAGAGAAACAGAGGCTCTCCTGAAAGACGTGAACGAATATTCCAAATGAGAAAATTATAGAGTCTGGAATTTAAGACTTCGAAGAATTTTAGTAGCAGGACAGAGAAGACAGAACCTCCCAGCCCGCCCCAGCTTCTCCCGGTACCCTCCTCACCGCCTTCAGAGCAGGAGGTAAGTTTTACATTTACGGACGGTTTTGGGCTCATCTGTTTCCTGCTAGAAGTCGGCTCCATGGCAGGGTAACCTTTTGTCTCCTTAGCTAGGCGATCTGCTCACAGAACCCTGACGGGCCATCCTAGGGCCTCACAGGCCAAGGCTGGAGGGAAACTGGCGGGAGCCCTGATTTCCGAGGTTTCCAGGGATGACAGTGTCCACCAAGGGACAGCTGAAGGCTGCGACTAAGGTCAGAGCGACGGCCAGCTGTAGGCCAGGACGCTGAGGAACAGAGCTCAGAGGGGAGGTGGCTGGCTCTGTGGGCCCCACATCACCTGGCATGGCGGCAGGGCCTGGATGGGGGCTGGGAGCCGTCCTCGAGGGCAGAGCGGGGGCAGCACCCAGGGGTGGCCTCAGCCAGAGGACACTTCAGGGTGGCTCTTTCACTCCACAGATGGGCTGGGCTGGCAGGAAGGCCTGGGTAAAGGCAGCCTGCCCACCCCAGGAACTCGCAGAGGCCGAAGGAAGGCGGAGCTGGTGTGGGTTGCAGGCGTCTACCCAGGAGTCGGGAAGAGTTTTAGAAGAAGGACGAACACCGCAGCTGGGGCAGCTGAGACGGTCTGCGTGGTTGATGGTCCTCGTTCACTCTTTTGAGGATGTAATGACTTCCTGACAAGGGTTCCTGATGGTGTGACTTGCTTATGGTGGCCCCTGGGTGATGGTAATCTCCATGTTCAAGGGGCATGACCCCTGGGCACCGCTGAGCCCTCGGGCCTGTGCACGGGGCGGTGACGGGGCATGCTTGCGGGAGCTTTTCTTCTGAGGAGCGAACGATGCAGCCAAGTGCGGGGATAAACACTGCACTGCGTTTTGCTCAGTGTCTAATCAAGTTCCTATTTTTAAAACTTTTGGAAAACCATTTGAGGGAATTGACAGAGACTGCATGCCAAGCCATCAGATTCTGCACCAACACTCTACTCAGGGTCCGGAACCCTCTGACATTCCTGGCACGAGGGCCAGAGTCTGTCCCCACCAGCTCACTGACAGGTCACCTACACTGGAAGCCTTGCCTACAGCCCCTGTGGACAAGCACGGGACATCGATCATGGGCTGGCCGGTGACCCACACGACCCCCACTTCTCTGCCCTACCCCCCGCTCGCCACCCAAGGACTTGCACCAGGAGCCCCACAGGAAGCTGCAGCCGCCGAAGGAGAGCGGGGTAGCGAGGCCGGGTGAGGGTGGGCCCTGCGGCACCTTGAGAGGGAGCCTGGGTGGGGGGCTGGCGCTCACTCATCCGTCTCCAGTTCTGCTGGGCTCCCTGCAAGGCCCAGGCCCAGGCCGGAATGCTCATGCGTGGGCGCGATCACCGGGGACCTGGCTCCCACCCAGGGCCTCTGGCTGCTCTGAGCGGGCGTTTGTCTCCCAACCAGGATCACCAAACTATCTCAAACATCTTCCTTTTTAAGACTTCTGTTTTTTAACCCAGCTGTTCTTTTTTCTTGTGCCATCTGGTCTCCTTGCCTGCGTTTGTTTTCAATCTCTCTCGGGTTGCTCTGCAAAGGTCTCCTGGGCGGGGAGCCCCCTTTCCAGGGCGTGCCTTCAGTGGACGGTCGTGGCTATGGTGGGCTCTCGCCTTCAGGACGGGGCTTCCCAGGGGAACCCCACCTGTCCAGGGTGAGAGGCCTCCAGGGCTGGTGTCTGGCGGTCTCTGTTGAGATCCTTGGTGCTTAACCGTTAGACCAGTTTTCTTTTCTGGCTTTGCCCCTGGCTCCCAGCCTCTCCTGAGGGCTCCTCAGGGGCCTCCTCCCTGGCACGACCTCATCAGGCTGGGGCGGAGGGGTCCTCTCAAGCCGGCCCCTCAGAGGCTTGCTCTCCTTCCTCGGACCAGGCCTCATCAGCCCAGCCTGGTCCTTGCACCTTGAGCCCAATCTTAATGTCCGTGGGCCAGGCCCCAGGTCCAGCCCACCCCCGGTTCTGGGCCACCTTCTTGTTCATGGCCCCTGGGCACAACTCTGACTGGCAGCTTGAAGCTGACGCATTTCGCCGGGCTGCCTGTGCCTACATCCCAGGCCACTCTTGCAGTTAAGGACAGGCCACAGGTGTCCTGCAGGTCACCTCCAACACTGATGAGAGAAAACATTCACGGTACGGTGCTGGCAGACAGAAGGGGGGGGAGCATGCGCAGCACAGCCCCGCTGCAGCGCCAGGTGGCACCTAGGTCTGAAGGTCTGAGGGCCCCGTGCGGTCCCCTGGGAGGTGGCACCGAGGGTGTGCGTGGTGGAGGCCAGCGGCTCGCCTGGGTCCTCTGACAGCCGTGTGCTGCGTGCCCGGCAGATCGCTGTAGCCATTAAAAATGGAGGAAGAACAAGGCTCACTCGAGGCTTGTAGATGCATTATTAAAAGGTAACAGTAGTCACAGGAACGGCTTTTAGAACAAAATGCTTTAGGGAGGGCACATCTCACCCCAACATTGTTTATAGTTTGCAGTTCCCTGTTACCATAAAGCAGGCCGACTGCCAGGGGGATATCTGGGGGCCTCCAGCCCCCACAGACAGAGGCCGAGGCACAGAGGCCCTTCCCCTCTGCACCGGAGGGGCCTGCCCTCTGCCCGCCAGGCCCACGCGCTGGGGGCCCGGCCCCTGCCCACTCTCAGCGCTGCACCCTGATCAGGTGGGGCTGTGCCCCTGCCCAGCTAGGTGCCACCTGCCCTGACCTCAGCTGCACGTCCGTCCCCTCAATAGATACTCATTTCTCTCAACTGGCTTGCTCCCCCTGCTGCTCTGACCCTCGTTTTGACCAGTTCCTTCCAGGTAAGTCCAGGGCAGCCCGGATACAGTCAGGCAGGGTCCCTTTCACAGGCTGTCTGGTGGCCTGCTGTGATTTTTGAATGAATGAATGAATGAATGAATGAATGAATGAATGAATGCCTTATCAAAGGCTGCCGGCCTCCTAGCAGGATTTGGCCTGTGAGCAGAGCGCTCTCTGTAGCTGTGCACAGCAGCAGAGATAAGAATCCCAGGAAGGTCCCTTGCCCCAGGGCCACATGTCCATGGGAGAGGCCACCTCCTGCTTTCCCAGCATGCAAAGTCCTCCCCTGGCCAGATCCAGAATGGACCACTGAGTCACCGCCCAGGTATCAGCAGAAACAGCTGGCAGCTTGCTCCACTTCTAATCAACTCCTACAGCTCTATCTGAAAGGTAATCCCATTCGATTATCCCTGAATGATTATAGGAATAGGTGCTGGCTGCCCCAGGTGGAGATTAGGCGGCACGGTGTGGAGACCACATTGAAGATAACAGTTAACTCCGCTGCGGGCCGGCTCTTCCCGTCTGTGGGAACGAGTCTTACGGGTCACTTATGCTGTGCTGTCTCTTCATCAATTCTGCCTAGCGACTGTAATCAAAAGGCTTCAACCTGACTGCAGGAGCCTGTGCTGGGAGGTTAATCAATGCTTCTTGCTATTCTACCCCGCAGACCAGCGAGGTTACAAAGCCAGAAAGCAACCGGAGACGCACAGACGCCTGGAGAAGTCGGGCAATCCAAGGGCTTCTCTGCGCCCGTCACTCCTGGGAAGCTCTCCACGTCTGGCTAGCACTTGCTGGTGGAAGACGTGCTCCCCAGCAGCTACCGGCCAGTGCTCCCGGAGGCTCCTCCGGCCGCCATCCAGTCCTGGGGCCTCAGGAGGGCCCGAGGTGGGCTGATGGGCCTGGGTGGGGGAGGGGCGGAGAGGCAGCCCCGTCCCTCTTCATCTAATGCTTGGCCTGTACCAGAACGGGGTCCTTTCCCTACTGGACTTGGGTCCACTAGCCCCACCAGAACACAGAGAGCCCTGAGAGAGGAGATGCGGGAAGGCTTGCAGCAACGTGCAGGACCACCAAGGGCGTCCGGCAGTCCTCACAGCGCAGCCCTGCCCGTGCCAAAGGCGGAGAACGCAAGGCCTGGCTCAGGAGCAGGGCTGGGGTGCTGGTATCACAGTCTTGTCTTTCCTTTCTCCTTCCTTCCTTCCTTCCTTCCTTCCTTCCTTCTTTCCTTTCTCCTCCCTCCCTCCTTTCTTCCTTCCTTCCTTTACCTAGGGATTGAGCCCAGAGACATTCTACCTCCCCGCTACGCCTCCAGCCCTTTTTATTTTATTCTTGAAACAGGTCTCGAAGCTGCAGAGACTGGCTCCAAACCCGAGATCCTCCTGTCTGGGTAGGGTCTTTTCTACAGAGGCAGCCACAGGCAGTGATGTCCTGAGCACCTGCACTTGGCGTCCAGGGACGGCGGCCCCATCTCGTCACGCACGTGATGCCGTCCACGCACTTGTCCTCAGGGGAGTGGGGAGTGGTCAGGGGCCGCGCTGAGGGAGGTCATGGACTAAAGGGCTGGCTGGTGGTGCGTCGACCCCACCCGCACGGCCTGCATGCTCTTCCTGTCTGTGCAGAGGAAAGGCAGCCGGGCTGCACTTCTTCACCCCAGGCCCCCATCCTTGCACACGCAGCCCGGCAGGTCTCCAGGGACTAAGGCTGGCTGGGTTTCCCCGGGCAGAGGTGTTCATGCCTCAACAGCTCGGCTGGCCCACACTGCATGGGTAGGTTCTCCAGGTGCCCGCCAGAAAACACAAAAACACAAGGGTCCCGGGGGGGGGGGGCACTCGGCAGAGCTGCCTGCTGGGAGCGGCTCTGCATGGAGCACGCACGTCACAGGTGGGCCATCACTCCTCTGAAGGCGTGGGATGGCGCATTGGTGGTGGTGGTGATGTTTAAGATGCAAGCTTATTCCTGGACGCTGCTCAAAACTAATTAAGCGGTGGTGCCGCAGGGCTGCTTATTCCTGGTTCCAGTAAACCCGGCTGTAAATCCTGGGCTGTTGAACACTTTCCTTTTGTTCTCAGGAATGTTAAGGGTCACTGCCAAGTACTTCAGGCCTGAGATTTACGGACTTATAAAGGCAAAAGTTGCTTTTAGGTCTCCAGCAATTTGTGGATCTCCATGTCTGTTCCATGGAGGAGGAGGTCAAGCTCAGGGGCAGGGATGGGGACAGAGGCGCCTGACCCAGCTGGATGGTCCCCCTCCCTGGAGAGACAGCCAGGGCTTCTAGGGGCAAAGGGCTGCTGAGGCTCCACTCCTCCCAGCTCCTGCCTCTGGGGATGCCTGTGGTTCGCCTCTGGGCACCATCCTGCCACCCACGCCATCAGGCTCGGAGTCTCTCCGGGGCAAAGGCTCCCACGTCACAGCAGCTGGCTGAGCAGCAGGGGGGTGTGGGACGATGAGCAGGAGGGAGGGTGTGGAGGCGGAGGAGTGCCTCGCCAGGTGAATAAGATGAATGGGCGTGTGAGGGAGGAGTGGGTGGACTGTCGGTATACGGGTGGGCGGGCGGGTCTGTGAGTGCATAAGCTGGTGGTTTGGGGAGCAGATGGCTGCATGAACAGGTGGACAGATGACTGAGTGGATGGCTGGGTATATGACGCTTAGACGGATGGGTGGATGGACAGATGGACAGGTAGGTGAGTGGATGGATGGATGTACAGGTAGGTGAGTGGATGGGTAGATGGATGAAGGGTGGGTGGATGGACTGGTTGGTGGGGGGATGAGGGGTTGGATGGATGGATGATGGATGGATGGATGATGGATGGATAGGTAGGTTGGTGTGCATGTGGCTGGATGAGCAGGTGGATAGGTAGATAGGTGGGTTAATGAGTAGGTGGGTAGGTAGAGAGGTAAATTAATGAGTAGGTGGGGAGGTGGGTTAATGAGTAGGTAAGTGGGTAGGTGGGCAGAAGGGCGACTGGGAGTGGGTGTATAACTGTGTGGATGGATGGATGGATGGATGGATGGATGGATGGATGGATGGATGGTCAGATGGATGGATGGATGGATGGATGGATGGAAGGATGGTCAGATGGATGGATGGATGGATGGATGGGCAGATGGATGGATGGATGGGCAGAAAAGTGAGAGTGGGTGAGTAGGATGGAAGAGTAGGTGGGTGAGTAGGATGGAAGAGTAGGTGGACAGGTGGGTGGATGGGGACATAGGTGGGTGGATGGGTAGGCAGATTAGTAGGTGGATGGATGGGTGGGTGGACGAGTAGATAGATAGTTGGTATGTGGGTGGGTGGGGATGGGCTGAATGCAGGCCCCAACACTCTGATCTTTCCTTGGGGAACCTGGAGGCCAGCCGCTTCCGTGAGGCAACAGACACGGGCACGTGCTCCCAGGCTAGCAGAAGGCTGCGCACACTGGCGGTCGATGTTGCTTATGCTCCATTAGCACCGCTACTGGCAAAACCAAAGCACAAAAAGCCAAATATGCTTCATGCCAGATCACCATTTGGTAGAACAAGAATTTCAGTCACAACTCACAGAATATTATCCAACTAAGCTCTATTTTGGAACTCGTGCGATTTGATACATAAAACTGAAGTCTTGAAGCTATTAGCCAAACCATCTCCTCCTTCCCTCATGGACCGTTTTATTCCCTCCTCTTCCCTTTCTTCCCAGGAAATAGGAAAAACAAACCCTGTGAACGAGGCATTTAGTAAAAACCCCATTTCTTACAGGATCACAATAGGGGGCCGGGAGGGATTTCCCAGGGTATTCAGGGGGAGCCCTGGGCTCAGTTCACAGACCCAAGTACTGGCTGTGTGACCCTGGCCAAGTTCCTGCTTTGAGTCTTAGCTTTGTAACAACCCAGCTCCTTGGATGGACGGGCAGATGGGTGGGGCTGGCCGATGACTAAAATGTGCTCCCCGAAGGGCACAGCGAGCCCCGGGGAGGAAGAAGCTCCCACCACGCTGGCGCCTCCCAGGGTCACTGAGATGGAAACCTGGGGAAGAGAAGGATGAGGCAGTCGGATGGAGGAAGGCGGTAAGGAGCTGCAGGGCTGGCCCAGCTCCAGCACCTGCTCCAGGTAGCAGGCACGCTAGCAACCGGGTGGGAGTGTGCAGTTCCACTTCACAGAGAAACCACACTAGCATGGAGAGCCACCAAAGGGCTGAGATCGTAGCTGCAACGGAGAACCCCAAGAGCACCATGTATAGGTGTGCAGATGGGGGAAGACCCAGGGCAGGGGCAGGGACCCTCCCCAGCCATGGCTGGCAGCCAAGCAGAACAGCTTCTGGCTAAACGAGGCTCGGTTCCTGAAATGGGCCCCACACAAGTCGCGGTCTCCACAACCCATGAGCTCCATGCGGAACAACTGGAAACAACTGGAGCAAACTGAGCCGGCCCCAGAGAGGATGGCTGGCGTTCGGGCTGAGTGATGAGATCTTTCCGATTGATTTCTAAATACATACAGCTCAATTTCTGCTCAAAATTACGTCCACCGCTCCCAATGAGGAGAAACGGCTTCAGAAATGGCGGGGCCTCATCCTGGGCGTTGCTGCCGCTCGCAGCCACCTGTCTCCAAAGTGACAGAGTGTCATCAGATAATGATTATAAAAGATGTTAATGTGGCAAGGAGCGCAGACGGAATCACAGGTTGGTATTTAGAGTGCGAATCCGATCAAGACTGATACTGTGAGAGGAGATGTCACATCGGCTGACGCCGTGACAGGCTCACAGGCTAGTTTTCATGTACTGGCAGGAATTAGGTTTATTACAATGGGATTATTTGGAGACATAAAACACGGCGCTGAGAACGAGCCTTCTGCAGCAATTTCTGAATACAAATGTGCATGCCAGGAAGGCAGGGCTGGGGGGGGGGGCTGCCAGAACAGCCACCGTCTGGGCCAAGCGGCAGGGCCCCCTCCTGAGAGGCAAGGAGGTCCCTGTCCTGCAGCCCTAGGGCCGACCCCTGGGAGAGGAGGATTTTCATCAAATCAGAGGGCAAGGACCGGCCCTGTACTCCCCACATGAGAGGGGCCCCCAGCCCAAGCAGCACAGGACGCCATTGGGCAGCAATGGAGCTGTATGTATTTACAAATCAGTTGGGAAGGTCTCCTCACGGGCATGCACCCGTCCACTCGTCCTCGCTGGGGTGGCGCAGGTCTCTCCACTTATTTTCAGCTGGAGCTCACGGGGGTGACAGTGCCACTGCGTGGAGACCAGTGTCCTGCGGGCGGCTGTGACCAGCCCTCCAGGGCAACTCGCCACCCCGGGGGAGGCGGCCCCCAGGGCCGAGCCAGGGGGAGCTCTCCAGGACTCGCGCTTGAGTAAACTGACTCCAGGTGCGCTCTGGCGCGGGTCCATGGGGGTATGGTGTGACCACGCAGCGCCCGTGCCATGTGCAGTGGCGTTCTCTGCTTTAGGCTGTGGCGACGAGGGCCCAGCCTTCCAGGTCTCAGGTCCTCGTCCCTGGGCCAGGTGGCGGCTGGAGGTGTACACAGGGGCGCCCTGTGGGGTGGTCACAGGTCGAGGAGGCTTGGATTTTTTTTTTTTTTTTTTGGTGTACTGTATATTTTTTATCACCCTGGGATATAGAGTGTCAGACACATGCATGCATAGAGTCCTTGGTGCCCTCCCCTCGGGTCCCTCTTCCCTTCGCTTCCCTCCTGGAGCAAGTCTTTGACACTGGAATTGGTAGTCTTGTACACATTCACAGCATTACTTTAACTATTACGCCCTTATGACCTCTTCTCCCTTCCCCAACCCCTAGGTCACTCCCTGAAATCGCTACTCATCTCTCCCATGCTGCCCTTGCTCCAAATCTCTCTCTAGCTTCCACATATAAGATTTTTTTTCCTTTCTTTTTTTTTTTTTTTAATTTTTTTTGCGGTCCTGGGGATTGAACTCAGGGGCATTCTACCTCTGAGCTATACCCCCAGCCCTATTTTTTATTCTTTATTTTGAATCAGAGTCTCACTAAGTTGCGGAGTGCCTAAGTAGCTGAGGCTGGCTGTGAACCCGGATCCTCCAATCCCAGCCTCCTAAGTACTGGGATTACAAGCGTGCGCCACCACGCCCAGCTATTCACATATAAGATTTCTGACAGACAAGGTGCTATGGTCAGAATGCGTGTGTCCCCCAAATTCATCTGCTACAATCCTCACCCCCAAGGTCACAGCACGGGCAGGAGAGGCCTGCGGCCAAGAGGGAGGGGCCCTCGCGGCTAGCAGCAGGGCCCTTACAAAGCCGGCCCCAGAGACTCCCGGCCCCTCCACCAAGTGAGGACAGAGCACGGAGGTGCCACTTATGACGCCGCGCCTGTCCACGCCTTGGTCTTGGACTTCCAGCCTCTGGAACTGTGAACAGTAGTTCTTGTTTATAGTTCACGTTTCTAGATCACTCGTCCTATGGTATTTTGTTACATCGGCCAAAACAGACTAAAATACACAGCAGCTGGGAACCACGAAAGATACCAGCTGAACACCCGCAGACCAACTGAGCAGCTCTCCCGGGACGCGCCTTGGCCCATGCTGCCTCCTGAATGCCAGGGGAGAGGAGCGGCCTGTTGATCCAGGCAGGGCCGGGAGCCAGAGACACAGCGTACCTGCAGCTCCCCTGCTGCACCTGCCTCTGGCCCGCCCAAGGCTGCTGCTGTCCACCCCCAGCCTCCCCGCTCCCCCAGGATCACCTTGGAGCGGGAACAGCGTCCTCAGCAGGGCACACACAGCGCACTGAGGAGCGGCTGGGCCCAGGTACAGTCATCAGCGAGCCAGGAATCGGGCAGTTCCCCCCAGCAGAACAAGGCCGGAGAGGACTGCTGGGACACGACCTCAGTACCCAGAGGTTCCCGAGCCTCTGGGAGGACAGGGGCTGGGAGTCCTGCCGGGTGTCAGGCAGGAGACTGAGGACGAGAGTCCATGGGGCAGCTGTGTCCCTGGGCTACTCTGCTGCCCCGAGGGAGCCCCGAGGGAGGCGCTGAGCCCCTAGGGGGAGCCATCTGGCCTAGGGCAGGGGCAGGGGGCAGGGGGCAGGGGGCAGCGGTGGAACCAGAGCTGAGCCAGGAAAAAACCCTCGTGGTCCCTCCTGTGAGCCCGGCGCCCTGCCCTCAGCCAGGACCTTGCTCCCACTGGCTCTGCCATCCCAGAACCACGCTCCTGACCTGGCGAGCAGCCCTTCTGCAGCTCAGAGGTACTCATGAGACGTGGCTGTCCCAGGCCCTGGCTGGCGAGTCCAGCATGGTTGTGACATCTGTTCACCGGTCCCGTGGTGACTGGCAGAAAAGCCACCCAGGGGAGGCAGCGCTCAGCTTCAGGACACGGATGCACAGATCACGCAGCCGTGGGCAGAGTCGACTGCGCCCCAGGGCCAGGGAGCCCCGGAAACGCTGCCCTGTAGGGAGGGAGAGCCCTCGGTTCCCTGGCTGAGGGACAGTGAGTGTCCTCCCTGTGAGGGGCAGTGACAAAAGTACTGAGGCTCAGGGTGGCCAACCCAGGCCCGGATGGCCCTGGTCTCCAGCATGCAGCCTGACGGACCGGCCACCCTGGCCAGCTGTGCTAAGAATCAGCCACACTAAATACAAGGAGAATAAATATTTTTTTTCTTTGTGTGAGGAATTAAAAGATCCATGCAACTTCTTCTGTGTGCTTTGTCTCAAAAAACAAACACCCCAAAGTTGAATTGGGAAATCCTGTCATGTTTGCCCGGAAAATCCTCAAACTAATCAGGGTAACAAAATGAACAGGTAGAGCCGATCAAGGGCTTTTGGGATGGAAAGTGGCTCTTCAGATGGCCCCAGGACTTCCTCCAGCGCCTCTGTCCTATCCTCCTGGTCTTCGTCATCTTCTTGTTATTTTTCTGGTGCCAGCACAATGGTGGAGACTTAGAAGCGCTCGAGTTGTGGCCTGTGTGTTTTCTTGCTCTGTCCCTGCCCCAGGAAGGGCGGCTGAGGCTCAGGACAAAGGCCGGCAGGGCGCTGGGCACTGGCACGGGCAGCCCCCTTATCTGGGCTGGGAGCTGCTCAACTGTCACATCAGGAGCCAGGACGTGGTTAAATGTGCCGGAAGGACATCGGCCGCACAGCACCAGGGCTCTCTCCACAAAGAAAATCCAGAGTGTGCTATTTGTTAATGAAGCCAGCAAAGCCCAGGATTGGGGTGACGAGGCACTCCGGGGAGACCAGCTCCCTTCCAACTTGGTTTCCACCCAACACATACATAACTCTCTCTCTTCCACCTTGGCCTCTTATGACAGTGGCCGTGACGTCTACCAGGGTCGGCTGTGTCCCTTGATGCCCCGTCCCCGTGGGCCGCTCAGGCAGGGGGCTGGAGAGAGGGCGGGGACCCTCCTTGCCCATTGTATGTCTATGCTAGACTCGTCTGGGTGTCCACAGAAGGCTCCAAACTGGTACGTGAGACAGCTGAGAGGTGATGGACACTGTAAGAAGGCCCGAGATGTAATTACATTTCTTCAGGGACTGAACAGATGAGTTTCCCCAAGTTTATCTGCCTTAGATATCAAACTCCACTAATGAGATAATAAAGGCCTTTCAATTAATGATTTGAACAGTGGGTGGAATTTTTTTCTTGGCCAGCAAGATTAGTTCATCAGAGAAATGAGGAAGAGAGAGAGCCCCTGTCGGGCTCCCCCCTCCCAGCTTTGCTCGGCCTCACCTGTGAGAGATTCCTCCTGCAGGAGGCTCAGGCCGGACAGCTGGAGCAGGCCCAGGGAGGGGTGCTAAGTGCTCGGGGGTCCAGATGCCACCCTCTCCACAGGCAAGAGAAGTCCTTTTTTTATTATTTACTTATTTATTTATTCTATCTCTGAGCTACGGCCTCGGCCCTATTTTATTTTTATTTAGAAACAGGGTCTCACTGGGTTGAGAGTTTCACTACTCGCTGAGGCTCTCCTTGAACCTGTAATCCTCTTGTCTCAGCCTCCCAAGTACTGGGATTACAAGCATGTGCCCCCCACGCCCGGCTGAGAAGTCTTTTAAGAAAGGGAAAGAAATGTACCCTGAGGAAGGAACTGTGCCTGGCCTTGGTCTGAGGGACCAGCCAGCTTGCAAGGATACCTGGACTACATGCTTTGCAGAGGCAGCCTGAGGCTGCCGCCAGGTCACCGAAATAAGATGAACTTGACAACTGACAGGGGGAAGGCTCCGGCCAAGTGTCAGGTGTCACACCCAAGCTGGAAGCTCCCGCTGCAGTCCTGTCACCTGCTGGCCAATAGGTACCAAGCTGCAGGCCGAGGTCCCCAGGCCACCGGGAGACACAGCCCGGAGGTGGGTGCAGTGTGCCTGCAGGACACAGGACTGTCCTAAGAGCCACGCCTCGGCCACAGAGCCAGTCACCTCCCAAGCAGTTTTTAAACCCTGCTATGCCACAGTACTGATGAGGTAGGATAGAAGGAATAAAAATGTAGGCAGAAAGGAGACAGATTGGGAAGGAAAAGGAAAAATATGGTTTTGAAATCTGGAGAGTTCATGATCTCTAACTCCACCCTATAGGGTGTGCCTGGTTTTAGGCAGAAGCCTCCAGGAGCCCACACCCTTAATCTCAAAGGCCCCTCTGCCCACCAGAGATTCCTGAGATCCAAGGGGAGGGCAAAGGTCAGGAAGAGGTCCAGACCTCCGCTCTGCCCACCCCTCTTGGGGGTTCTATAAAATAACTGCAAAGGCTGCAAAGACCCTTTTGGCCTGGATGATCTCCCTCATCTGCCTTCTGTTTCGAGTCCCTCACTTTCCTAAATACAACTCCTGCGGTTGTCCCTGACTGGCACGTGTTGAAATTCTTTTCACCTTGGAGGCCAAGGACTCACAAGAGGTATAAGTGCTGACCCACGACAGGACGACATCATCAACACACGTGGTTTTCAGTGGTGGCCCCATAGATTTTATCACCTAGGATGTCACAGCCTTAGTTTGTGAGAGTACACTGTGATGTTTGCACAACAAAATCGTGTATGGACGGTGTTGTAATGTGTGTCCCCGTTATTCCCAATGCACAGCTGGGCCTGGAATTTCACAGACATCTAAGAGTAGAAATAAAAGTCAAGACCCTGGGCTGAGGCACTGCGAGTCCTCAGTGTCACAGCGGGGCCCAGGTGTGGGGCTTCCTCAGCGGGCGGCTCATAACGCACCACGCTGCATGCCTGGTAGGATGCAGCCCCACCTTTCCTCTTAGAAAGTATGTTTTCTCTTAGAAAGACAAGGTGGGTTTTATCATTTTGCTTTGAAAGTATTTAGCTGCAATGACCCAGCCATGAGTTCTGAGTCCTCCTGCACACACAGGACCGCTGGACCCTGCCGGAGCCTGTAAGTTGAGCCCCAATGCCACCACTTTGCACAGCTGCACAGCTGCTCACTACATGAATGCATAGGATGACATTTTTTCAAAACATCACTTAAGCAAGTGCTAATTTTCCATTTGGGGAGACCATTTTTTCCACATTACAAGAGGGCTCCCGGCTTCTGGAGTTCATGGAAGTTACCCACAGGTCATATCCAAATTGGGCTGAAGCCGGGCATGGTAGCACATGCTTGTAATCCCAGCTTTTGGGAGGCTGAGACTGGAGGATCCGGGTTCACAGCCAGCCTCAGCTACCTAGTGAGGCATCCGCAACTTAGTGAGACTCAGTTTCAAAATAAAGAATAAAAAAATAGGGCTGGGGGCATAGCTTGGGGGCAGAATTCCCCTGGGTTCAATCCCCAGTACCACAAAAAAAAAAAAAAAAAAAAAAAAA
>PVLC010002161.1:0-76134 GCA_004027655.1 Graphiurus murinus | reverse complement strand
AAAGGCCCCTTGGGAGGGGTGACACGAGAACATGACGAGAAAGGGGCTCAGGTCCTGGATTCAGAGGTAGTGATGGCCACATGGCCACCATGCCACAGCAGAGTGGGGCTGTTCAGACCTGTCACAGAGGAGCACTGGGATTAGGGCGCGTGCCAGGAAGCTCCCCACTGCGCAGGCGCAGAGGAGGTTGGAGGGGGAAGTGGGAGGAGCTGGCTCCTGGGGCAGAGCAGCCGGCTGGTGCTCATGGCTGGGTAGGGCAGCCTTAGTGGGTGAGGGAGGGAGGGAGGGAGGGAGGGAGGAAGGAAGGAAGGAAGGAAGGAAGGAAGGAAGGAAGGAAGGAAGGAAGGAAGGAAGGAAAGAAGGCAGGCTGGGAATGCGCACACCCAACAGGCCCTTGTGAGGACCAGGGCGGCAGAGCTGGTCTCAACCTCCCTGTCCCTTCCCCAAGAAGACACTCAGTCCAGGCACAGCAGCCTGTCTCCCTCCTGTGTGTCTTCTCTTGGAAGTGCGGAAGGGTGTGTCCAACCATAGGAGGGACAGACTAGAGATGACCAACTAGAGGCTCACGCACTGGGGCTGGCGCAGCATGAGAACTCGCTGTCTCTGAAAATCAAGCGCGCACACAGCGTGGGTAACAAGAGGTTCTGTCTGTTTGAAGGTGTGGGCTTGGGACGTGGGGACCTAGAGCAATGCCAGCCCGACCCCTTCCTCTTCGGTCCTGGGTCCCTGAGCTGCACTGTCAATTTCAGGGGCTGCCTTAGTATATAAAGGGGAACTGCTAGCTCACAAGCAACGATCCTGAAGACCTTAGGAGCACCGTTAAGTTCAATGAGCACCATGCAACCAAAGGGTTAACAGTCTCTAATTTTCACTACTATTCCCATGACAGACTATCATATATGGTTCTCAGAAAATGTGCTGAAACCATTCAGTGGAAAGTCCCAGCAACTCCAAAATATCTGAGAATCATCCCCTAATAGGTGACAGTATTTATTATGGTATAATTTCAAAAGAAAAAGATTGACCTTTAGACCTGGACACCCAGGTGGAGAGGTGCAGTAAGCACAAGCCCAGCTCCTGTGGTAGGTGGGCCCGTGCATGCACACAGGAGTCCGAGCTTTAATGAGCATTGGTTTTACTTAGGCTGATGCTCACATTTCTTTCTTCTATTTTTTTTGGCAGTATTGGGGGTTGAACTCGGGAACATTCTACCATTGAGCTACATCCTCAGTCCTTTTTATTTTGAAACAAGATCTCACCAAGTTGCCCAAGCTGGCCTTGAACTTGTGATCCTCCTGCCTCAGCCCCTAGAGTCACTAGGATTAAGGGCATGTGCCACCACGCCTGCCTTTACGGTCACATTGCCAAGTGTGGCCTCGCTGGCTTTGGGGTGTGTCAACACCCGAGCACCTACAGAGCTGAGCCCACATCCCCTGGCACGCTGTAGGTGTCTCAGGGACTGTTAATGGCCCAGCCATGGCCGCAGGCCACATCGGCCCACGCTCCAGCTGCTCCACCCGGAGTAAGTGAAACCCATCTCAGAGAGGGATGATTTAATAACATATATAGATATGTCTGAGCACAGTCATGGGGTGAAAATCGATTGTCTGCAGCCCTGTGCAGACTTCCATTTCTTTCTTTGAAAACTGCCCTATGATCTCAGTTCTTAAAGGGAAAATGATTGTAGCACCTGGACTCGACGTGACACCCACACCTGGCCCTGGAAGACAGCCATCTGGAGGGAAGGGCAGGGGGGCCCCCCTCTTTCGAGGGTCCTTGTCAGGTGGACAGGAGCCTGGGCTTGAGCGGACACGCCAGCTCCTCCTCCCTCCCCTAGCCAGTACCAGGGGACTCTCCCCTGGGAAGTGGTGATGAGTGGGGGGACATGGAGAAGATTTGGGGTGCAGGATGAGCAGGCGGGGCGAGGCCTGGTTCTCTGACACCAGCTTCCTCGAGGCTGGCCTCAGTGGCTCCAGGGCAAAGGGAAACGCACAGAGAAGGAGCGCCAGGCACTTCCCACTGGGGCAGGCACCCGATGCCCCTCCAGCAAGCCCGCTCATGGACGGCCCGCTCTGTGCCCGGCTGCTGCCACTCCTGTAATTTCAGTGAAGGACCACGAGGCAGAGGCCGCCTCTGTGCACACGACCAGAGCCACCTTTCCTCGCCACAGAGAAAGAGCCAGCCGGCCAAGTGCGAAGGCCAGATGCCACTCAACGGAGGCGCTCCTTGTAATGGCGAAAGCAGAGGGGTCGCCGTGCCAAAAGAAATCACACAAACCTGAGATGAGGCAGGGCAGTTTGCCGTATGACAATTTAAGCAAGAATTCCCCATTTGCAAATAGAGAGTTTGTTTTCCAGAGATTAAAAATAAAAGAGAAGAAATCAGTCAATTCCCCCCGCCCCCGTCTTATTCACTAAGAGATTCTATGGTTTGTGCAGGCATGCATACTTAAGTGCCTGTGTGTATATACATGTGTGTGCCCACATATGCATGCCTGTATACCTGTGTGGCTGAGTGTGTCCCTGCAGGAAAGCATGCATGTGTGAACTGTGTTACTTGCATGTGTGGGTGTGTGTGCTTGAGGGTAAGCATGCATGTGTGAACTGTGTGTGTACTTGCATGTGTGGGTGTGTGTGTGCTTGAGGGTAAGCATGCATGTGAGCATCATGTGTGTACTTGCATGTGTGTGTGTGCCTGCATGTATGTGTCCCTGTGTGTGAAGAACCCGTAGCTCTGAGCCCCCGCCCTACCCGGGTCCCCGTCCCCTCTGGACGCTGCCTCTGCTTGCCCCCAGTCCAGGCAGGACAGAGCCCCTGCCTGACAGCACTGCCTAGAGCCGAGGGCCCCGGAGCCTGCTGTCCTGGGCCGTGCGCTCTGCTCTGGGGGCTTCCGAGCCCCACTTCCTAGCACAGCCTCTGTTTCCGCTACCGCAGGACAGAGGCTGCAGGTGGATCCTCCTGTTCTCGCCCAAGGGCCTGCGCTCACCGGGGCCATGGCAAGGCGGGAGCACAGAGACACTCGTGGGAAGGTGACCCGAGTCCCTGCCGCCAGGCTGCAGGTGTGGCACATGCGCACAGCAGGGCCAAGGAACGGTGGACAGGGGTGTCATGGCGCCTGTGTCCTGCTCACCTGGAAAGGCCCACTTCCTGAGCAGACGCTGGTCTTCCTCTCGCTTGGGCCCCGCAGGCAGCCCTCACTCTCTCTGCCGAGCTGGGCGGGCAGCGCTCCCACACCAAGTGGGGCAGCCCTCCCCGCAGCACGTCCTGACCGGTTACTTCACTAAGCCTCAAGGAAGTTCTTCTTTCAGTACAGCCCGAGTTTCTCTTGCTTTAATTGAGCCGCGTTTAAAAAAAAGGCCTCATTACTCTCCCGGGACTCACGGTCCTCGCAAGCTGCCCGGGGCCTCTTTTGCCAACCTCACTCTTTTCATCTTCCTCCTGTCTCATCTTCAACCTTTAATCAATTATTCTGATAAGAAAGTTGCTATTAAACTTTGCAGCCTCTGCTCCACTCCACTCAGACATGACCTGGGCCTTCAAATCCTGCCGTCCGTCGTTAGCGTAATGAGTGGTGCCACTTCACAAGGAGGGCCCGATTTCCCAAGCCGGGGAGAAACTGCCCGCCGGTATTTACGCATATGGACTAGAAAGCAGAAGCGCTCTGCGTCGGCGGTGTTCCTGCTCCGCCCGGTGCCAGCGCGACTCTCAGCCCTGCTGCCTTCAGAGAAGGCCTGTCCCCGCCGACATGCCGGGCCCTCAGTGAGGAGGAGGAGATGGACAGTTGAGCCGGACACTGGTCACTGCCCCCCCTGGTCCCCACCCTCCCCAGCTGCCCCTGACCAGTCCTCTTGCACACATTGGGATGCCTTTCCCACCCCACGTCCCTCTGTTGCCTGGTCTGATTCCAGCAGGTGCAGGTGTAGTCCTTCTCTGTCCCTGGTCTCCACCCGCCCATCCTCCCAGCTGCCCGGAATGGCCAAGCTGGGTCCTGCACTGGCTGCCCTTGGTCAGCTGACCTGTCTAAACTCAATCTCCAAGTGCATCACCTGGGCTTCTCACCAGTACTGAACAGCCATTGCTCCTAAGCAGGAAGCAAAGCCTGCCCCCGGCCTGTGGTCACCACGCCTGGCCTCCCTGGGCGGGGAGGCTCAAGGCCACACCATGACAGCCTGCAAGGCCCTCTCCACAGAGCCTCCCGCCCGCTGGAGCTGATTCCTTCGGGGCACGCTGCTAGGCTGGGCCCCAGGCCCTCCCAAGACACCGACTCCTCAGCTGGCCACTCCAGCCTTGCACTCTGGGGGACACCGTGGCTCTCCCCAGCCTCCTGCCTTTACTCCCGTGTCCTATGTCCCACATGGCTCTGGGCCCTGGGGACACAAGCTCGCCGGGCAGGTGGTGGCCACGGAGTGTGGAGGGCCTGTGGGACTGGCCAGGCCGGGCAGCACGGGGCCTGCAATCCTGCCTCTCAAGACACACAGCATGCTCCAAGCTCTTCCGTGCTGCTCCTCTGTGCTCTCCTCGCTCCTTTCCTCCTGCAAGGTCCTTCCTCTGAGCCTGCATGCCAACGCCCCTCTCACCCACAGCTCACTGGCCCTGCCACTTGAGGCTGCAATGCAGCCCTCTCCTCCTGGACCAGGAGGCCCCTTCTCCCCCTGCGGCTCCCTGCAAGGATGCCTTCTGGGTGTGAGTGGGTCCACCAGCAACATGGCAAGTGCGGACACTCATGACTGTATCGTCCTACCCGTGAGTTTCAGTGTCACTTCAGAACATGGCAGCCAGGGGCTCAAGAAGGGTTCAAGTGGCCACCACACTACAAGGCAGGGCAGGACGACCCATGGCACACCACGCGGCCACACCATCCCACACTTAGGCACGGCCACCCCAGGAGTGTGGGACAGCACAATCACCCACCCTCAAGGTTAGCTTTCAATGGACCCAACTTTGTCTTTAAAATGTCCAGGGATGATAAAGAAGGAGACAATTGAGCTTTACTTTGGCATTTCATGACATTTGCTGCTTTGAATGGACACTAGGTGAAATACAAACCTGCATAAAGTCATTCATCCTCAGTGGCTACTCGGCATCTCCAAATCAGACTGCCCAACGGAAGGACCCTGGCTCAAGGCCCTTCGGTGACCCAGCAGGCAGGATGACACCCCTGAAATAATCAACCGGGCCCTGGGTATGACTTAGGACAGAAGTGGTTCTGCCCACAGGAAGCTGGAACTCCAAGCAAAAGCAGAGACTGGTATGGGTCGGGACCAGTGCGCACAAAACCCAGCCTGCTTTGCGGCACTCAATGGCAGGCCGTGGCTCAAGGACTCGCAGGGAGGGGCTGGTGCACAGCAGAGGCTCCGAGGGCTTCACAGAGGGGGTTCTGGGTCCCTCACACACAGGGCCACACTCTCCCAGGCGGAAGGGAGGGAGTATTACCCTAAAAGCATCAGACACTCCCTGGTTTCATACCTGGGGGAAGGGCCGGGAGGCAGAGGGACAGCCAAGTCCTCCCACTGTCCTCCAAGTCCTGGGGACAAAGCTTGACAGGGTTCTCCTCGGCCCCTGGGTGATCATGAGTAATGAATGAGGTTCCTCCAGTGACAGAAACCAGAGGTGGACCCGTCCCCTGGGCGAGTGCTCTCTCCTCCTCCTCCTCCTCCTCCTCCTCCTCCTCCTCCTCCTCCTCTTCTTCTTCTTCTTCCTTCTCTCTCTCTCTCTCTCTCTCTCTCTCTTTTTCTCTCTCTCTCTCTAGGAATAACTCCAAAGCTGCACTTCATGTTGAGAGCCGCCCACAACTTTTAATTACCAGGACCCAGAAGTCCAAATAGTCAAAGGCTCCATCTTGGAGGCCAACAGCAGCCTGGCCTGACCCGGCGTCTGCCGGCACCTCCGTCCTGGGCTCTCAACCCCTAGAACTAGGAGAAACACGATCCTATTGTTTATGAATTACCCAGGCTCAGGTGTTTTGCTACACAGCAGGAATGGAGGGGGACATCCCATGTTCATGGAAGCAGACACAGATGGACAGAGGGCTGTCACACAGAAGTCACTGATAACCAAGACTGAGCCAGGCCGACGTTCCAAGGTGCCCAGCTCTATAGAATGGGACCCCAGTTTCTGTTTCTAAATGAGAGAGCATATATGAGCTCACTGGAAACACATGTACTGGCTTAACTGTAAGGCTTTGGCAGTATTTGAATTTCTCCCCAAATTAGGGAGCCACTCAGGTTAGGTTTTTTTTAACCGTATGTGGAGGTAATTTTCACATTTTCTATTCTCCCAAAGTACGTAAACCCCACTTTCTCAACACGGAGGGCTGCTCTCCGGAGCGATCTCGGCTCTGCTTACCCTGCTCAGCTCCGAACGCCGCTCTGGGTCCAGCTCACAATCTGCTTATAGACTTGCTTTCTAACTCGTTCATTTTCACTCAATTCCTTTATCACATGCTGACTTCGTCTTTCCTCCTTTAACTTCCTGAGTTAAAGGCTTAGTTTATTTCCTTAAAAAATGTTTTTAAATAATAAGAGCAGCATGTCTTGCTTTTGTTCACAGGCTGTGTCTTCCATTTAACCTTGCTCCTCTAACTACAGGATTGTTTTCAAAGAGGGCTCTTTGATAGCCGAGCACTGTATGACTCAGTTTACACCTCATAACGATCTGGTTTTAAAGGACTGCATCATGACTGCTGTTCTGGTTTTGAAAGTCTGTCAGGCCTAGTTTAGATGATTCATTTTGGTGAATGCCCCATGAATACTTCGGAAGAAGACGCTTCCTCGCCTGCAACCATTAATCTCTGCCTGGAACTCTTCGGCCATCGGCCTCAGATTCACAATGACCTTTTCATCCAGACAAAATATGCCCAGTGCCCTCCTGCAGGGGTTCCCTTCCACTTCTCTGTATATTTCATACAGTGTAAAATCGGTTTGTAATAGCAGAAAACTGCACAGATCACGGCTTCCAGAACGGGTGCGTCCAGGAGCCACCGCCCAGCACCGGATGCAGCACGTGCTCCCCCGTCCCCAGGGCTTCCGTGTGGCCACTGTCCACCTTGAGGTGCCGCTCCCGGCCACAACCACACAATACGCATGGCATCTGCACTGTGTACCGCAGCTGTCGTGCAAGCCGGGGGCTCCCCTGGTGCCCGAGACCTGCGGGCCTTGTTGTCTTCAGAGTTGTCTGCCCTGTCCCATCTGCCATCTTTTGTTGGTGACTTTAAGACTCCTCCATCAGTTTGATCTGCTGGCTCTCCTTGGCATCTGCCTGCTTCTCTCTGTCCCTGCAGCCCCTTGGGGCTGGTCCCCACCTCCTCTGACCGGCTCCCCAAGGCCTCACTGTCACCATCTCCCGTGGTCCTCCCCTTGCCATGTCCTGGGTCCTCCTTCCAAGGCACCCACCTGCTCATCGCTGCCCTGCTCAACCCGATGCCTCACATCTCAGGATGGGTCTACCTCGGCAGGGACACCCTGGCTCGCTCTCCGTCTCCCCAACAACAGTGCACCTGGGCCCACCCCAGGTCCAGCAGGACAGTACCAAATGACTGGCTACCTTTGCAGAACGGGCAGTTATGGGACCCGCTCTATGATGGGGACAACATCCTGTCTCTCTCTGGTCCTCTTCCCAGATTTCCCATGACCAGATCCATTCCTTATCCCTGGTACCTGCCCCAGACACCCACACTCCCATCCCCTCCCCTGCTGCCCCTGCCCTGGAGGCAGGGAGAGCACAGCGCCTGGCACAGAGCAGGAGCCCACGCGATCACTGCAGGACCAGGGCAGGAGGCCACACTGCGCCTCAGCCCGGCTCTCAGCCCTCACTCCTGGCCCGCACGCACGCCCTGTTGTCTAACTTCAGTGGCCTCCGCCTCCCTCCTGGGAACACCCTGTCCTCGGAGCACGACTCCTCCTACAGAAATGACTTAAAGCAGCACGTCATTCCCCAGGGCCAGGGGTTTGCATCCAGTCGGCGCCCCACCCTGCACCCCGCTGCACGGCAGCCCAGGAGAAGAGGGCAAAGCATTTTAATCAGCCGCCCGAGCTGCACCTCTAATCACCGCAGCGCACTGCCCTCAGCCACACGCTAAGGAACTGCAGCTCTCCAGAGCGTGGTGAGAAGGGCGGCAGGCGGGCGCTGGCGCCTTCCAAGGCCGCTGCAGGTCCAGTCCCCGGCCCCCACAGGAGGCTCCTCTCGGGTTTAGTGGCTGCTCCTTCCTTCCGTCCTCCAACCCAAGGGGCTTGGGACCTGCTCCCTTCCCAGGACACTCTCTGCACATCCTCCCAACAAGAGCAAGACTGCCCGGGGCTGCCCCACGGCCACTGTGTGTCCGGTCTGCCTTGGGCCTCCTGGTGCAGAGGGGACCAGAGCAGCCCCAGCCCTACTGCGGAGTGACCAGAAGAAATGGAGGGGCCTCTGAGGTGACAAGTGGGGTCGCTTGTCTCTCTATTGGAATGCAAACACCATTCTAGGGCTGGTGGCACCTCACACACACGTAGCCAGGGGTCTGCCCGGATGGGGGCTGCAGAGGCCGCTGGGCCCCACAAGGAGTTGCCTGGCACGGTGCACTGAGCTCCCTCCCACCCACCGCTAACCCCAGCCAGGCAGTGCAGTGCCTGCCTGCGGCCTCCAGGAGCAGTGTCCAAGCAGCAAGAACACCGTGAGGCCGGGCCGGCCCAGGAGCTGACTGTCGCCGGGCCAGCCCGGGCGCTGACTGTTGCCGGGCCAGCCCAGATGCTGTCGTGGGGGCAGGAAGCAAACTGGAGCTAGAGGAAGATCTCCCAGAGGTGCCAGCTGGGCCTGGGAGTGCACCTGCGCAGGGGAACCCGCCAGGCTGGCCCCTCTCCCTTCAATGGACAGGCAGGGGCTTCCGCAGGCCAGAGCCCGCTCCACTACCCTGCTCGCCAGCGCCCGGTGCAAGAAGGCACGCTGTGGAGATAGGCCGGCCAGAAGACAGCGGGTCCAGCTGCCAGTGTTGGTCTTACTTTGCTGGGTGATGGTCAGGGTGCAGCCTCTCTTAAGGCCTCCGGGTTCCAGAAGGCAGTGAGAGGAGGGGCCAGGTGGTCCTTGGGCCAGGCAGCCTGGTGCGTGCTGGTGGCCACAGATGATGCCAGGAAGGCTGGGTGGGGCAAGCCGGCCTGGGACCTGGCTCTAATGCCGGGTGCTCCCAGGGGCACAACCAAGCCCCATGCTGGACGGAGGGCAGCAGCTGAGGTGGAAGCTGGGCCCACTCCCCGCCCTGCCCGCACCTCCTGGAACCCCAGAGCCCCCCACCTCCGGCCTCCCCGGGGCTGAGCTGGAGGTGCCAGGGCAGGCGTTTGGGGCCACCTGATGAACACAGGGCTAAGAGCAAGGGGCTGGGAGCCGCCCAAGCCGCCGCACCGGGGACTCAGGCGGGAGGGCTGCCTGGCCTGGCCCTTCCCCTGGAAGCTGAAGACTGGGGGTGATGTGGAGCAGTGACCCCAGCCCGTCAGAGCAGAGCCACATGCCCCCCCGCCCACCCAGGGAGGGCCATGGGCAGGAAGTCTTCCCGCCTACACCAGGCAATGGAAGACATGGCACCATCACGGGTCAAAGACCCCAAGGAGCTGGGCCGCCATTCAGAGGAGCGCTAGGCCAGGGGCTGGAGGCTCAGTCCACGCACAGTTTTCTGGGTGGAACACAGAGCCCGGCAGGATGTGTGTTCAAGCAATGCCCGTGATAAACGGTTCCAGTACCACTCTCCTGCTTGGTCCACCAAGGACATCGGCTCAGAGAGGCCAAGCGGCATGGTCCACCCACATCACACAGCCGCCAAGCGGCCGGGCGGAGGGGACCCCAGACTGCTCGGCTTCTCACCCAGCACCTCCACAGGCCCATCGCAGTTCAGTGCTGTGGAGAAGGTTCTGGAGTCAGAGGTCACACTAGTCCCCTCAGGGTCACAGCGCGGAGGACACACGCTGGCATGGGGAGGTTTCATGGGGACGCGTCACACACTTCACAGCTCACGGTGCTGGCTGAGTCTACACCCCCTGCCCAGTGGGCGCCTGAACGGGGATCTAATAAACCTCTCCCAGCCCGAAATCAAATGTCGGTCTCTGAAAGGATGTTTACTTACTTGGAAATCTCTTTCTTCTAGTATCTCTTTCCTCCATCTCACGAGAAAAGCAGCACAGACGTACAAGTGGAAATGAGAAAAGCCCTCGGGTTCAGACTGAAAGAGAAAAACATGGGAGAGAGAAATTCTAATGTGCCGAGCCATTAGCATAGCGTGGAGTTATCTGCGTGACTCCGGTTTATCTAGTTAGGGTTCAGGGAGAACCAAAGCGGGCGGCAACTGGCTCACTTTTACTTAATGACTTAATTTCAAAATTCACGTCTCATTAAAATAAACACCATTTTCTCTTTATACACCGGCAGCCTGATAAATAGGCTGCAAAGAGCAGGCCAAGCTTTAGGCAACGTCAAAAACAGTTGCTCATTTTCTTCTCGTGCATGGATAACAGCCAGCGATAATAAAAGGCGGACTCAGTGAGCACGTGTTCCACGCCAGACACAGGATCTGCTCCTTGCCACCACGAGGGGGGCGCAAGAAGAAAGCCGAGAAGTTGGGGACCTGGCCCAGGGAGACCCCAGCTAAGTAGCAGCTCAGGGTGGGGCGGAGGCCACAGGAAGTCCTTGTTCCTCTGGGGACTTTAACAGGGAAATGAAGCTGAGAGGCAGGGGGGAGGCCCGAGCCTGCTCCGAGCACCACCCTCGGGTCTCCTTGCCTGCCTCCCAGCCCTCTGTCTACTACCTTCTGGAAACTCAGGACCCGGCAGAACTCCCTCTGGGCTGCACACATCCCATGAGGACCGTGTCCCACCTGTGTCCCCTGGGCTCCCACATCAGTGCAAGCCCCCTCTGCCCACTGCTGAGACCAGGGGTGCCCACGGCTCCGGTCCTCGGGGCGCCACCTCCACAATCCTGCCACGTACATGTGATACCTCCTGTCACTGGTTTATCAAATAAATATATAAAACAGGGTGGTGCAAAAGAAGGTGACATGCTTTGGAGAAAATATGACAAGGGGAGGGGTGGAAGTGGCAGGGGTGTTCACGTGTGCGTGGGGTTGGGTGAGCTGCGACTTTGATACAGTGGTCAGTCACCTGCGCACACATTGAAGCAAAGACCAAGGAGGGAGAGCCACGGAGACGTGGAGCAGGGCGTTCCAAGTTCCCAACAGGAAACACAAAGCCCCTGAGGTTAGAAGGTCAGAGACTCCCTGAGATGTTCCGGAAACACGGAGGAGATCAGCAAAGGCCTCGACAGAAGGTGAGGCTGGCAAGGACGGGGGGCGTGGGGGGGAGGACCCTCGGGCTCTGGCCACCACTTGTTCCCAGGAGCCCAGGAAGCTCTGAGCAGGGCGAGACACATAGGCAGACGGGTCCCACTGTCCCCGAGAACACACAGGGCTCAGGACAGGGTGGGGACAGGCTGAGCCAGGGCACATGTTAGGGGTCTGGACCTCATAAATCTGACAGGTGTCATGATGTGAACAGACTGGTGGAGAAGGCAGGAGAAAAGGTCAAAATCTAGGCCAAATTCTCTATCTGAGCAACAAAATGAACCTCTGATAAACGAGAGGGGGCTGGGGTATGAGAGAAAGAGGAGTCTGGGTCACCACTGACATTTTTGCCCTCAACAAGTGGAGATGGCTCTCCCATTCCCCAAGACCAGGAAAGATTTTGTAGCCGAAAGTGTTTTGGTTGGGGAGGTTGTGATTAGTTCCTTGGACACGCCAAATTTAAGACACGTGCTGGGCAACCAAGTGGAAGGGATGGCTGGGCCTTGGACACCAGTGCAGGAGTTTCCCGTGGTCCAGGCCAGAAGTGAATGAGAGTAGCCAGAGATACAGTGGGAACACAAGCCGTGCTGCAGAAGGCTCCTGTTAGGATGGGCACTGGGACGGGATGTGGACTCGGTGACGTGGAGGTCACCCGGCGAGGTCACCCAGCAGGCAGGAAGGCAGGCTAGAGTGTCAGCAACTGGCCACATGTTCACTCACCTAAAAAAGTTCTGTCTACCCATAACTTACTAGATGGCTACAGAATTGAATCCCATGGTGTCCTGCACCGCCTGTGATGGCAGACTGTCTTCTGCATGTGTTAATGTGGTAGATTACACGAGTATCTTGGTTCCCTTAGGGGTCGCGCCAACCTTGCATTCCTGGAGGACTCGATTTGGTCTCAGTGTGTCATGTTTTTAATCACGGCTAGGTCCTGTTTGCTAATACTTCATGCAGGATTCCTGCATACATATTTGCACAATTGGCCTCTGATTTTCATTTCTTTTCTTGTCTTTTTTTCATTCTTTCCCTCCCTCCTCCTCCTTCTTCTTGTCTTCCCTCCCTCGACTCATCCCCCCCACTCCATCCTTCCTTTCCTTCCTTCCGTACTAGGAATTGGACCCAGGGACATTCTGGCTCTGAGCTACACCCCAGCCCTTTTTAATTTTGAAACAGGGTCTTGCAAAGTGACTGAGGCTGTCCTTGAACCTGTGAGCCTCCTGTCTCAGCCTTCCAAGTACTGGGATTACAGATGTACCATTGTGTCCAGATGAATTTCCTTTCTTGAACTATCTGTTCGGCAGCAGGTTAGGACTACCTCTCTCCCTCTTTTTCCATTTTCCCACAGAGCTGAACAGGCTTAGAATGTGTTTCCTTTGAATATTGGCTGTACATTTCATGTAAAATGAAAGGTCCTGATGTTTCCTTTGTGCAAAGATTTTTAGTCCTGATTTAATTTCTATATGGTTATAAAACAACCCAGACTTTCTCAGATTTGGAGGAAATTTTATTTTTTCCAGGAATTTGTCATTTAAGTTTTTAAATTTGTTCATAACATTCTATTTTACTTGAAATCTCTGCTGCATTTGCAGTAATGTCCTGCTGGCAGTTGTTAATTCCACTTTCGGGGGCCGCTCCCCTCGGCTTAGTTATTAATCACACGACAGACAGGCTGCTTAGTTTCATTTTGATTCTGATGATCAGTTTCAGTACTTCATTAATCCAGCTACTATCTTTATTATTTCCTTTCTGCTACTGATTTTGTTTCTCATTTAATTTATTTATTGGGGGTATTTTCAAATATATACAAAAGTAGAGTATCTTTTTCAGTTCTAGTTCCTACCTAAGATAGATGATTGGCTCATTATGGTTTGGCTTTTCTTTCTTTCTGATATAAACAAGTATTTAAGCCCATCGATTTCCAATTTCCTCTTCTCTTTTCATTTCTTTCTGTTTTTGTTTGTTTGTTTTCAGTACTGGGTCTTAAACCTAGGGTCTCACCCTTCTAAAGCAAGTGCTCTACCACTGAGCCACATTCCCAACACCTCCAGCCCTTTTTTTTTTCTTTTTTTAATTGAGACATTGTTTCACTAAGATGCCCAGGCTAATCAGTAACTTGTAATCCTGGCTCGGCCTCAGAGTCCCTGGGTCTACAGGGTGCACCACTATGCTCAGCTTCAGTTTCCTGCTAAAGTCCCAGCTTAGCTGTGTTCCAGTCTTAATGACTGTGCTTATCACTAACTTTCAAGAATGTTCTACTTCCTTTTATGACTTCCTTGATTGGAGCATAGCGTATTTTGAACATGATTGGACATATCACCATGTTTTTAAAAATCTCTGAACACATGTGGCTCCTTTTTGTTTTGTCTTTTTAGCTTTGTGGGGTTATTTGATTTGGATCTTAACTGTGTTATACGAGGATGGAATCTGTATGACTCCAATTCCTTTAAGGTGGGTCAGATCTTGTTTTGGGAGCTGAATGCAACTGATTTCACACATGTTCCTTGAGGCAGTATTGGGAAAGATCAAGAACAGCAGCCCTCAGCCAGTGTCTGTGTTCAAATCCCAGCTCTGCCTCTTGTTCTGTGATCTGTGACACATACCTGGCCTCCCTGTGCCTCAGTTTCCTCATTTGTAAATGTTAAGAAGATTAAATAAATTAAACAATGTAAAGTACTCGAGATAATGCCTTGCACACAGTATGTAGTATTTAAGTGCCTGCTATTCTTAGGTTTATGTTAAAAAAGCTTATATTCTGGAGTTCTTGGATAGTGTTCTACAGATATCCAGTAAATAAACTTAATCAATAGTGTTATTCAAATCTCCCATAAGTTCTCCGGTTTTTTTTTTTTTTATTTGATTATAAGCTACCAGTAACCAAGAGACATGGTAAAAACTCCGGTTATTAGAGTAGATTTATTTGTTTTTCCCTGATGGTTCTGAAAAATGCTGTTTTATGTATTTGGAAGCTATGTTATTAGGTACATACAAATTCAAAGTTGTTTTATCTTCCTGGTATGCTGAATAGTATCAATGTCAGTTAATATAACCTCTTTTTATCTCAAGCAAACCTTTTGCATTGGTAGATGGCAAGGGGTGGTGTAAAGCAGGAGTCTGATAAGACTATAACTAAATATCAGGTTTTCTTGGGTGATTTATTTGAAACAGCTTGGCTGCAGTGTAACTAGCATACAATAGACTTCGTATATTTAAAGTTTATAATTTGACAAATACTGCTATATGCATACACCTGAAACACATCATTACAATCAAGAGAGTGAACGTACCTGTTCACCCCGAAAGCATACTTGTGTCCATTTGTAAACCTTCCCTTCCACCTCTCAGTGTCCAGGTGACCAATGATCTCCTTCGTCATTATCCATTAGTTTATACATCCTACACTCTCATATAAATGGAATTGTACAGTATATGTGGTTTGGGTTGTTTTTTGGTTTTTGTTTTTCCTAGCTTCCTTCACTCGACATTATTATTTTGAGCTTCACCAGAGATTGCATGCACCACTAGTTCATTCCTTACAAATGCTGAGTAGGATTCCACTGCACGGATATAACAGTTTGTTTACCCAGTCATCTGTTCATGGATGTTGAGCTGTTTCCAGTTTTGGGCAACAATGCTATGAGCCCTGGTGTACAACTCTGATGGACGTATGCTTTCCTTCTACTTAAGTACCTGGGAGCCAATCAGCAAGATCATAAGGGAGGGGTAGGTTTTGCTTTTGGAGGAACAGCCAGACGATTTTCCAAGAGGCTGCACCATGTCACAGCCCCACCAGCAGCGGATGAGTCCAGGTTTCACCCCGTCACAACCCACGTCTGAGATGGTCAGTCTTTTTTGTTTTCCCCTATTTTAATAATCTTATAGTAGTGTCTCATTATGGTTTTAATTTACATACTTACATTTCCCTAATGACTAATGACTTTGAATGTCTTTTCATGTGCCAATCTGACATTCTTCGGTGTTTGGGTTTTTTTATTCAGTTGTTTCCTGAGTTTTGAGAGCTACTGTATATACTCTGCATATTAAATCTTTTATCAGATAAGCGCCTTGACAATATTTTCTCGCAGCCTATAACCTGTCTTTTTATTCTTTTAACAGCAACTTTTGAAGAATATATATTTTAAATATTGCTCAAGTTCAATTTATTAATTGGCTCTTTTATGAATCATGCTTTTGGTGTCATATCTAAGAAATCTTTCCCTAGTTCAAGGGTAAAAATTTTTCTCCTAAAAGTTTTGTTTATTGTTTTGGTGATACTGAGGATTGAACCCAGGGCCATTCTACCTCTGAGCTATACCCACAGCCCCATATATTTTTATTTTGAAACAGGGTCTCACTAAGTTAACCCATGCTGGTCACAAACCTGCAATCCTCCCATCTTAGCCTCTCAAGTACTGGGATTACCAGCATGCGCCACCAAGTCCGGCTAAAAAGTTTATGATTTTAAGTTCTATCTTTGTGTCTATGATCCATTTTTAGATGCTTTTTATACATGGTGTAAAGCATGAGTTGAGGTTTGCCTTTATGCATAATTGTCTTTATCCAATTGTTCCAGCAATTTTTTAAAGACTCCATTCTCCACTGAGTTAAAAAGTAGGTAGTGTTAGTCTTCCTTTGTTCTTTTTTAAAGTTATGGCCTTTTGCATTTCTTTGTGAATTTTAGTATCAGTTTGTCAATTTCTACAAGAAAGACAGCTTCCTGGGATTATTATTATTATTATTATTATTATTATTATTATTATTATTATTATCATTATTAATTATTGGAATTGTACTGCCACAGATCGGTTTGGGGGAGTCAGCATCTTGGCGACACTGAGTCTTCCATCCTGAAACCACAGCACATCTTGTCACTGATTTAGGTCTTTTCTGAGCTCAGTGATATTTTAGAGTTTTCAGGGCTCATCTATTACATCTTTTCCTTGACTTTGCCTAAGAAGTTCATAATTTTTTTACAACATTGAATATACTGTTTTGGAATTCTCAATTTCAGATTTTGGTGGTAACTGTTGGGTTATGTCTGGCATATAAATATTTTTTTTCATCCTCTACTGAAGTCGGCTTCGTCTGTGTCCTTCTCTCTCTCATAACAAGCAGAGTGATGGATTTTTCAAAGTCTAGTCATGCTCCCTAATGGAATAGCGGAGCCCCAGTCAACTAAGACGCCCAGCACATTCATATTAGTTTGAATACTCTTATTGTGAAATTTCCAATTGTTCTACTTTTTCTATCATTTTTCTTTCTTGCTACATGTGAACTGATTTATTTTTCCTCATTCTAATGCCCTACCTCCAGTTAACCTTCAAGTTACTCGCCTGTTTCTATACCATGTATATTTAACTTAGTGGTTTAAGTAAATCATTATCTTTTTCTCCTCTCAAACAATGCAAAAAATTAAGATTACTTTAATTATAGGCATACCAAAGACATAGAGAGATCTTACCTTCCCTGGCTACATGTTAATGCTACCAAGATTTTAGCACTATCCTGATGTTTTTTGTTACCAATTCAGATTTTCTTAGTTTTTATCTCTCAGTGTTTGTTTATCCATGACTTTACCTTTTTCTTCATTATTTCTTTTTGTATCTAGACCTTTCTTCTGAACTCATTACCCCTTCCTGAAATCCAATCTTTAGAAGTCCCTGTAATGAGAAGGTCTTCTTTGTTTTTAACTTCATTCTCACTCTCAAAAGGCGGGTGTGCAGGGTGAACAACTCTAAGTTGGCTGTGGCTTCAGGGTGGCCTCCACTGCTCAACGTTGCCAACCTACTGGCTGTTCCTTCCTGGGAAATCTAACTCTTCTCTCTGGCTGCTTTTGAACACTTTGTCTTCGGTGTTTCATGGTTTCCTTCTGATCATTTTTCTGCTGGAGGCATCTCAGCCTTTCCGACTCTGGAGAACAGGGAGATGCTCTCATCAGCCCTGGAGAATTGGCAACCTTCGTCTCCTGCCAACCATTCGCCATCCCTCCGTCATTCTCTTCATTTTTCCAGAACCCTGAGTACATCGATGCTAGGTCTTTTCGCTCCATGCTCCATTTCTTTTCTCTTCATATCTTCCACCTCTTTATCTCTCTAGGAAAAGTACTTTCCTCGAAACTCTCTTCTCGTTCATCGCTCATCTTTTCCACTGTTCACAATTTCTGTTTAATTCATCTGTTTAGTTTGAAATGTGGTCCTTTTTTTTCAGACCTGTCTTACAAACTGTGAAGGTTCCCTTTTCCTTCTTCTTTCACTCACATCTTTCTTTTTGCAAGTTTTTGCATATTGAGATTACTTCACAGAACATCTGGAGGAACTCTGAAATCCGCCTTCTGTCTCCATGGACCTCCTTGCAGGTGCACTCTCTGCGGGCTCTTGCTCCTGGAGGCTCACACCTGCTTCCTCTCTGCCCTGTGGACGCGTATATTCCTTGGAACTATGATCTCCTGGAAATCTCTAAAGCATGTACCAAAGATGGTTTTCTTTGGGAAGGGGGGTGAATTTGCTTCTGCTGAACCTCAGGGCACTCTTACCCCCAGACTTTAAGCTGTGTTTGCAACTTACAAGTTTGCAAGCTAAATAAAAGGAAGGGAGCTCCAAGCTCAGGGGAAAGAAGGCCAGGGCTGGGAGTTCTATGGGAGGACGCTCTCTCCTTTTTCTTTAACCTTCATGGTGGAGGCCGAGGAAGGCAAAGACTAGCACCTGCTCGGTCTCTGAACGTCTCTGGGCCTCGTCTCCTGCCCATGACTCACTGAATTCAGGCTGCAGGTTTCAGAAATCAGACTCACGGGCAAATGCAGCTCCCCCTGTCTCTCTTTGCACTTAAATTTCCTCCAGATTCCTGTGTCTCTGATAGTCTCTCTCTCGCGCGCGCGTGTGTGTGTGTGTGTGTGTGTGTGTGTGGTGACGTTTGTAAAAATGACACCAGTATTCTGTGGTGTTTTCTGTGACGGGGGTGTGGGCAGGGGGGTCCTTACACATCCCAAATCCCCTACACCACCAGAACTGGGAGCCTCTGCCTTTTGAGGTCTCTTTAAATCAACTCATCTCTTAAAAAACCTGAAATAGACTACTACGGTGGCTTTGTAGTACAGGTCTGATGTGTGACAGAACGATACCAATTAGCACTATACTATATATAACATCAACTAAGCATTCAAAGGTGCTCAGTACTCAAAGGTCCTACGGCCTTCACAGTGCGAGCCCTGCCAACCATGGCCAGTGTAAGTGGGTGCCTCTTACTACCACGCGGCTCCCGTCCTGCCAGGCTATCACGCTTTGGATGAAGGAGAGACTCCTTAACATGAGAAGAGATGCCTGGACATCTTGGCCGCCATTTCGGCCCCTCCCCCCAACACGCCAGCCCTTGCCAGCCACCAGGGACTCTGCTGGGCTTCCTGCTCTGGGCTGCCAGACAAGCCCGGGCATTCCTTAGCACCACGCTCCCCTTTCTTCCAGAGAGTCTCTGTCCTCTGCTCCTGGTCAGTGGCCACCGTCCTCTCTCCCACTGGCTCTGGGCTCTCAGTGACCCTTCTTCTGGGTAGTCCCTGTCCAAGCCCAACGCTAGGATTAGCAGCAGAGTAAAATCCCATGTTCCTCCAAATACACTCAGTTCACTGCCTCAGCCCCAGAGGCCGGCAGGGAACATTAGTGAGTACTTGACACCAAGAAGTAGCTAAGGAAACAGCTCCTTCCTTTGAAATACTGAAGGTGACCCGACAACACACATACCGCCCTCCTGATCCTTGAGGCCTTGAGGGGCAGGGCCCTCAGGAACAGAGACTAGTAATTAGCACCGCAAATGCTGAGAGGGGAGCTCTGCGGAATGTTCCAGAAGAATCCAGTGCAGGCTCTTCCTTTGCTTAACAGCCTTTTAGGTAACCAGGGAGTACCCATCAGTGTCAGGCCGCCCGCCCGCCCTCGCTGGGAACAGACAGGGTGGCACTGACGACCCTGCAGCTCCGCCAGACCAACCCCTCGGCCCGGGAACGGAGCACGGGCCGCACGGCCACAAAAACAGCATCAGGGAAAGTGGAGTCTGGCGGCTTTCTTTAAGTGGACTCTCTGTCTTCAATGACTTAGCAAATTAGAGCGAAAAAGCAACTTCATAAATAAAAAATTCGTATCATAAATGGAAAGGGGGCTTCTGCTTTAATGAGGTTTGACCCAGACAATTCATACGACCACCCCACACAGGTGCTTGAACAGGGCCCAGTCTGGCTGCCCCGCCACAGCCCACAGCCTGCGCCCTGGGGGAAAAGGGCCCTCCCCAGCTGCGGCACGCAGCCAAGTCGACCTGGGTGGAACAGGCTGCCACTTGGAGAAGCCGGCCCAGGGCTGCAGGAGTTGTGCTGGTTAACCACAGTTGCAGCCCACGGGGCAGCACAGCACAGGGTCACTTCAGCAGAGGTGGGCGGCCAGGCCTGCAGGCCTGAACCCTGGTCCCGCCAGCCATCCCCAGCCCCCCGTCCTTTCCCACCTCCCACGCCACCAGGCCTGGCCTGCAAATCAAGGTCCTTCCATTTCCCCAGGTTCTAGACCAGCTTGGTGGCGGCGGGGAGGTGTGTGTTTGGGGGGGGCAGAGGTCTGGAAAGGTCACCTATGGGGCAAGTAGGAGTACTGTATGGTCCCCGGCCTCAGGACCAGGGTCTGGAGCTGGTCACCTGCAAAACCGCAAGCAAGCCCTCCCTCCTTTATCCAGCAGGAATCCAAAGACGCCGGATCAGAAAACACCATCCTGTGTGTAGAACTTTCCAGATCGGGAGGGGTGCCCAGCTGCCTTACCAGCTGAGTATTGCTTTGAGATTTCTGGGCATCCCTGGAGAAAGCACAGCTTGCGTAGTAGCACAGGTTCAGGCAGAGAGAGAGCCTGCCACCGTCCAGGCTTCCCAGCACTGTCCAGCTAGGAACCTCCCACGACCCTCAGGAGGACTCAGCCCACAGACCTCCCGAGGCATTCAGGCCCTGTCCTGCCCAACCAGCACCCTCCCTCACACACTCACCCCCATCGGCACCCACTGCTGGAAAACTCTGAGAACACAGCCAACCCTGGGGCCGATGGCTTCGGAACCCAGGCGTGTCCCCAACTGGAGGCCCAGGGCCCAGCCTCCCTCCACAGGTGAGTAGGGCAGCTGGGCCCACATCTGGAAGGCCCCCACGGAGAAGGCAGAGCTCTGGAGGTCTGCCCCATCCACCCCAGGGCACCCTGCTCCCCGGCCTTGCCCTTCCTGCAGGGCCACAGGGCGGGGGAACCTCATCTTCCTGGCTGGCCCCTTACACTGCGGAGGAAACAAGACATCTCACCAGCGCGTGCAGAGGATTTCCTTTAAGATTCTGATGGGTGATGAATATGGTTCTGATTAATACAACAAAAGCGAACATTTGGGCAAATTGTATTGCACATCATTTCAAAATTACCCTGTCTTAATCACTAATTAAGAAAACAGCGGCTCTGATCGACTCCTTGACAATGAGTCGGCTGGGGCCACACCGAATCACGCCGCCCAAGGGCTCCTGCAGGCGCCCCGCAGGCCCTGGCGATGTTTTCCGAGCAAGCGCTGGAAACAAAGACAAATACGACTCCTGCACAGATCCTGGCAGGCTGCATGCTGTCGTGCAGAAGCCCAGAGCTAATTTAGCTAATGCTCTCTCTCACTACCAGTCCAGGGGCGGAGCCGGCAGTCTGCCGCCATTTGTAAAGAGGAACTCGGCATGTCTGGAGGAAGGGGCCTCAGCTGGCTCCCCAGGCCTGCAGCGGGGGAAGGGTATGGGCCAACCTGGTGGGTTTTAGCCCTCTGTCCCAATCGCCCCCTTCAGCTGGCCACACTTCCGCCTGTGTCTGCCTGCTCCGGCCCCATCTGATGCCAGGGCCTACGCACTGTCCACTCAGCCCAGGCCTCCCCACCCAGTTCCCCAGCGCTCCCTGCCCTCAAGGTCCACAACCCAGGCCAAGCACCCGAGCTGGACAGGCGCTGGGGGAAGAGATGGGGCAGCAGGTGGAGAGCCCTCGGGTGGCTCCCAGGGTGCCCCAGGGCTGTGTGGCGGCGCCGGTGTGAGCCTCGGTCCCGATGCCCAGTGAGGCTGCCTGGCAGCTTCTGTGGATTTTCTCATTTTTACAAAGCAGAGAGCACGCTGCATATTGCTCACGCCTTCCTATGTGTGTGAACGTTCCGGAAGGCTCCTATCCCCTAAACTCAGCCTGCGGGCTCCTCCGGCCCGTCACAGGCTCCGGCACCTTCCGGGGAACCCTCTGACACAACACTGCCCCGACAGTTCTCTGGAAATGGGACCACACAGGACCTTAGCAGTCCCTCTCTCTGCATCCCTCTGCCTCCCAGGCCCCTCTGAGGTCCCAAATGGTCCCGTCCACCTCCTAACATTTTATACTCTGCGTACCGCCCAGGGAGTGCCAGACTCCTGACTGGCAGCTGACCTTTCACCTCTGCAGCAGCCATGGCACCATGACCCGTGTGAGAGTCCAGGGAGAGCAGAGGCTTGCTCTCGACCATTCTCACTGGCCAGGATTGAATGAAAAGAAGAGATTCTTCTCAGAAAAGCCTTTGGGCACAGGCTTTGGTCTACGGGGCACAGGCTTCTGGAGTCCAGGGCCAGCGCCTGGCTGTCCTTGTGACTGCAGGCCCCCACCTCTGCAAGACGTCCCAGCGGGGGCTCAGGTCACAGCTGTCTTTTAGGAATATCGTGTCCCCAAGGCTGCAGAACTCCCTGGAATCTGCATCTCTCCCTGCAGGGACTGTCGGTGGAGTGATGGGCGCCCATCTGATCACCCCAGAGAAAGGACAGCTGCTGCTCTGCTCTGCACAGTGACTGCAACACCAGGGTGACAGAACAGCCACAGCAAGGCAGGGCTGCATTGGAACGCGCCATGCTGTCCCAAAACCCCTTTGAAAGACAAGCCTGATGGAAAAGTCCCCCTCTAATTTGCTCACCCTGGAGAAAAAGGTCAGGACCTTGGGGATGGAGAATTCTAGAGGTCAAGAAGAGACACTCTTCCTGTAACCAAGGCCATTTTTAAAAACCATAAGTCTCTCCAGTTAAGGGAAAGACAATTCATGTCAGAGCCCAGACACACTGGGAAATGACCGCTAAGAAAGGCCCAGTCCCATCCCAATTAGATCAGACGCTGGAGCCTCCTGGTCTGGGTTTTTACTACCTCCAGCAAACCATCCATTAAACCAGCCTATGTAGAGCAACAGCCGCTCCCAGAGAAAACCGCACAGTAACAGGAGCCTGTGCACGCCGGGAGACCCAGCGCTCCCAAAAAGGAGAGGATGGGCATTCTGACCAGCCGAAGCTGAAGCCAAAGCCAGGTGGGGAAGCTGTGGACACCTGGTGCCCACCTGCAGGAGTTTTGTTGGGAGAAGGAGGAGCTCTCAAGAACACCACACACCAAATATGGCAAGACCTTTGTAGAAAGGAAGTGAAGTCTCTCAGAGACGTCAGAGAAGACCAGATTAAACAGAGATGCACTGGATTTGCAGACAGAAGAATCCTGCACAGAGGTGTCAATCATTTTCCATGTCATTTATAAATCCGATGCCTTCTTAGTAAAAACGCCCATCCTCCTCTATTCAAGACTTTCCTGGAACATGAAGCTTATTCTGAAGTTGATACTGAGGAATATAGAGCCAAGAATGGCACAGCAACCCAAGGATAAAAAGATGAGGTAAAGATTTGGGGAGGATTGTTGGGGTCTTAGCCCGACGGGCCCAGAGAGACCTCGCCCCAAGATGGCGCCTGGCAGAGTGCCTGGAGCAGCTGCATGAGGTAACATCCTAGGGTGTGCCACGTTAGAGCACATGCACCAGCACGCCAGAGCTCCTGGTCCGAGAATGCTCCCAGGTGAGAGCTGTATGCAGGTACCTCGTGGCTCAAGCCCTGGTTGGCTTTAAGAGTACTCCACTTCTCGCCTTAGGGACTACGACTACATACGAGGATGGCTACTGTTAGAGTTGCTGTTAGAGGACGTTACTGTTACTGTTACTGCTTGGGTTGAGACACAGAGAGAGAGAGTGAGTGACACACACAGAGAGAGAGAAGCAGGGGAGGAAAAAACAATAAACAATAAAAGAAGCTTTAACCATAACGCGTGATTACCGTCTCCATTGGGTCCTTGCAGGCGAGGGTCCGGCGCGGGGGACGATAGAGGATATCATGGCATTTTGTGAGCCTCAGTCAGACAGATGATGTGATCCAAGCCCAGGACAGCCAGGCTGGTGGGACAGAGAGCTCAGACACACGGGCTGGCAGGGACCTTACCCTGTCCTGGATGGAGCGGGGAGGGTCAGCAAATGAGACGAGACTGGCTGCCCATATGGGAAGAATAAAACCGGATGCCTATACACACTCTACATGCAACCCAATTCCAGGTGACTAGAAAGCAGGGTATAAAAGCAAAACCTTAGCAGCATAAAGCATAAATTGATAGAATTGAATACACAAAAATTTAAAGCATCGGTATTACAAAACACACTATAATTACATGAATCACAGACTAGGAAAAAAAAAACTATTTGCAGTGCATATTTGACTGGCAAAAGATAAGAACAGGCTATATTTTAAAACCCTGCTAACTACTCAATGAAATAAAGTAAATCTACCTCCAAGAAAATGGGCCAAGGACAGGAATGGCGCTCGAGTGAGCAGTGCAAACAGGAGCTGCTCGCCCTCACCGGTGAGTGGGACGTGGGGAGAGAGATGAGCACAGTGAGATGCCGCCTGCATTTTTCAGGTGGGCGAAACCTACACCGTCTGAGGAACGCAATGTGTCGGAGAGAAGACAGGCCAAAGAAACTGTGAGCTGCCGGTGGGGGGAGCGCCAAGGCGACCACTCTGCAGAATAACTTGGTAACGGCTACATGTTGGTGTCCTCTGACCTAGAAACTTCTTTTGTTCTTGTTTTTTAAGAATTCTCGGAGTACCGTTTTATTGAACCAATGCTACTTTTGACTACATTGAGCTTTTTCATAGTCCAAATCTTAGGGAATTTTATTCTCAAGTAGACAGGAATAGCCAAGAGACAAATTCAGGATGTAAATATGTGTATAAAATTTCCTTTCAAATGACAGCTCCTATAATTCTAGCAACATATTTTCTTTAAATTTGAGTTTTTCTGCGTCTTTACTAGGGTGTAAAGGGAGAATAGAACCTGCATTTATCCAAGGTGCACACGGGATGTTTTGATGTTCGTGTAAGTGGCGCACCGATCCCCTGATGAAGTTCACCAGCACATCCATCACCTCACGGTCGAGTGTGTGTGTATGTGTATGTGTGTGTGTGTGTGTGTGTGTAAACACTCAAGACACATCCTCTCAGCAAACTCCAACTGCACAATATGGAATTGCTAACTAGTCACGGTGCAGTGTGCTCACCTCCAGAGCTTACTCGTCCTGCGTACCTAGGACTCAGCACCTCTGACCCACGCCTCTCCATTCCCCTCCCCCACAGTCCCCGGAGCCACCATTCTCTCTGTGCTTCTAGAGGTCACAAGTTTACATTCCATACACACGTGAGGTCAGACCCTCCGTACCCGGATTGTTTCACTTTCCACAATGTCCTCCAGGTACATCCATGCTGTTGGAAATGACAAGGTTTCCTTCCTTTTTAAGGCCAAATAGTATTCACATATGAATATATAATGTATAGATATGAATATTACATAATAGTAATTATAAGGCATATATTATATAAAATACTTTTTTTTTTTTTTTGCGGTACTGGGAATTGAACTCAGAGGCATTCTACCGCCGAGCTACACCCCCAGTCCTATTTTTTATTCTTTATTTTGAAACAGGGTCTCACTAAGTTGCAGAGTGCCTCACTAGGTAGCTGAGGCTGGCCGCAAACCCGGATCCTCCAGTCTCAGCCTCCCAAATGCTGGGATTACAAGCATGCGCCACCACGCCTGGCTTATATAAAATACTTACATACCACATTTTCATTACCCATTTATTCATTAATGGGTGCTTAGGTTGATTCCATATCAGATTTCTATTTTTAATTTTTGGAGAAACTTACAAACTGTTTCCCCTCCTGGCTATAACAATTTCAATGTCCACCAATGCTGTACAAGCAGAAATTCCACTCTTAAACAAAGCTTCCCCTATACATGGGGAATAAGGAGACACGCACAATGTCACCGTGAGCACCAACTGTCATTTCAAAAACACAGACACAACTTGAGTGTCTCTCAACAGAAAAATGGGTAATGCGGCATATTCAGACAATGTAAAACTACTTGGTGTGCAAATAAATGAAAAACAGCTAGAGTCATCAACATGAATAAATATTAACATGTAAAGCTGAATTTTAAAAGCATGTTGCAAAAGAATATTAAGCAGGGTGCCGTTTATAAAAAGTTTGAGCATGTATTTTCATTGACATTTGTGTATAGAGATATACATACATATAATATGTATATATATATACATATATATATATGGAGAGAGAGCACAAATAAATTAAAATACCTTTTAGAAATGACATAAAGCAAGCTCAAGGTATTTACCTCTAGAGAGGAAGGGAAGAGCCTTTAAAGGTATATGTAAATTTTAATTTCTAAATAATACACAAATGACCTGAAGCAACAATAAAAAAGCACAACTTTTAGATTGACAGCACTGGGGGGTAAGCACATAGGTATCCGTTACACTATTATCTATGCTTTTCTGTATGTTTAAAAACGTTCATGACTAAAAGATGAAGCACTAATTTGAGGTGTCTTTCCTAGTCATCAGCAGACTCCCATTCAGAGGGGCCATGAATCTGTGTGTCCAGGCCCTGGGGCCACAGGACACGAGCCAGTGCCGACAGGCTGTCTGTCCTGCAAGCGGCTCCTCGGCTTGGAGCCCCACCACTGTGGCCTTGGGCCAGCCCTGCCCTCACCTTCTGCCTGGTGTGTGGGTGCAACATGGGGGTGCCCCAAGCTGCTCCCCTGGGCCCTCAGTCCCTCACCCTGGGAATATTGTGTGTCTCTTAGGAACGGTCGGCATCTTCTGAGAGTCTTGATGTCTGAGAAGCTCAGGAGGATCAAAAAGGTCAGGGAGAAGCTGGGCGTGGTGGTGCACGCTTGTAATCCCAGCATTCGGGAGGCTGAGACCGGAGGATCCGGGTTCGCGGCCAGCCTCAGCTACCTAGTGAGGCACTCCGCAACTTAGTGAGACTCGGTTTCAAAATAAAGACTAAAAAATAGGGCTGGGGGTATAGCTCGGGGATAGAATGCCCCTGAGTTCAATCCCCAGTACCGCAAAAAAAAAAAAAAAAAAAAAAAAGGTCAGGGAGAAAGGCTGCTTCTCGATCAGTTACCCGGCGGGAGGCAGAAGGCAAATCCCGCCACCTCGTGGTACCATCAGTTTTGTGAAAACTGCATACCGGGCCCTGGGCTAGATGTCGTTTCGCTTGTAAAACGACAAATTAAAGTGCAAAATGATTACAGATGAATGGGAGGCAAGTGACTTGCATCTGACATATGCTTTAAAAATGTAGAAAGTTAGGTAAAGAAATGAGTTTCCTATCTTTTTAATAGTAGAGAAATTGTGGTGAAAGGGACAATTTTTCTCCTCTAGTTACTTATTAAGCTTTGCCAATAATTTTTGGCACTAAAAAACAGGAGTGGCCTCTGGCATGGGAAGATTTCTGCATGTACACACGTCTATGTAGATGGGTTCTGGAGGCCAGTCAAATGACAGCGCTTGTTTCTTATTCTTTGTTCAGATTCAAGTACACCAACTTCAGCTGTGCAAGCAAAAGCTTTGCTAGGATATATATATATATTTTTAATATTCATCACCAGGCCACTGCATGACACAATTACCTACCAGTAATGCAGAGCACGGCCCTTTTAAAATTCACACCAACACCCCGCGTTTGGGGCATGGGCTAGTAATGAGAACTGTAAATCACATTTCATTATGCAGCCAAGTCCCAGGGCATAAATGAGCCTGTTGCTCGTCCAGCAGCTTCAGAGTGACTGATCTATTATCTCTATGCCCGTCTAGATTATCCTTTGCCAGATACCTATTGGCACGTGTCCACCCTTGTCGGAGAACATTCCGCCTGGTTAAATGACAAAGGTCACAGCCAGTCAAACTCAGGGAGGCACAGTGGAGCGGCTTCTCTTCGCTGCAGCACTGGAGGGAGGACAGGGACAAGGATGACCGGGGTCTGCTGCTGCTTCCTGGGACGCTGGCTGTCGCACTGGACGTATCGGCACCTTCCGACTGAAACCAGCCTTTGAGAGCCAAAACGGGAAACGCACCAAAAGCATTTAAATGTTCTTAATGGATGTTTATTCTTTGGTTGATGCATCGGTTGGAATTCTCCAAAGAAACAGAACCAACAGGAGATATATACATGCATACATATATACATACATACACATATACATACACATATATACATACATACATACATGTTTATGAAAGAGATAGACAGGAAGAGAGAGGTCAGTCTCCAGGAAAGAGCAGTTTGAGGCCACTAGCAGAGGCCAGTCTTTCATCTACTCGGGCCTTCAACTGGTTGCACGAGGCTCACCTGCATTTTGGAAGACCATCTGCTTTGTTCAGAATCCCTGATTTAAATGTTAATTTCATTCCAATAATACCCTCGCAGAAACTTGCAGAACGATGTTTGACCAAAATATCTGGGCATAGTGACCCCACCAAGTTGACCCACAAATTTTGCCAGCACAGTTAATGACTCCTCAGATCAAGGCCCGTCTGCAGCTGGGAAAGGCGTTTTCAAGAGCTCCATCCTAGATCCTTTGGCTGTGCAATTAGTTAACAAGAAACCAACATTCCCTGAGGAGCTGCACACTCCTGCGGCTCTCAGGTGAGAAGCGGCCACTCGATCTTCCAGGGGCTGGTCTGTGAGTGTTTACGGAGTGAACGAAACAGGAGCTCGCTCTCTGCACCTGCTCTGGCCCTGGTCCTGAAATGCAAAAATGCATCAAACGCCAGTGATGATCTGGATTTACATACTTGAGCAAGCCTCTCAAGACAGATGCACCATCCCCAGCCAGGCCCAGCGTGGATCACAGGGCAGCCCGCCGCCAAGGTGCACCGCAGACGTGGCTCACAGCACAAGCTCCCATAACACGGGTGCACTGCCTGCAAACGCCTGGCTCCTTTATGGCTGAAATCAAAGACACCCTTTTAATGCTGCTCTGTCAAGACTTCATGAATTACGCAAGCCCTGAAAGGCCGTGGAGCCAGGGCCGACGCCAGCCAAAGCGAGACAAGAATTAACCTTCTGAGCTCACCACAGCTGCCCTTGTGAGACTCCCAGGCCCTACAGCTCAGCATCATAAGTTTCGTGACTCAGCGTTTTCAGAAGGTGCTGGATCACTGTCCGGACGCCATTGCTTTGGAGGTACTTTTGCCACTTGTCTAAATTTATAAACTCTACTTGTTAAAATTCTGTGAAGGACATTCCGGGCAAATTCAAAGGGTTTTCCTGCTGTGGACTCTGGTTAATTTTTCTTTGAAGCAAGAATGACATCATGCCAATTAATAACCTGCAGACTCCACTCTTGCTGTGCAGCAACTTGGGCAAACGGGAGGCGGGTCAGAGAGCAAGCCAGCGAGCTACAGCTCTGGGTGAGCGGGCCCCACGATGGTGCCCGGGGACCCCACAGCAGTGTGCATCTGCCAGCTGCCACTTTAGGCCAGGTGCTCACCACCCAGGCAGGACAGCGTGCAGCCTGCACCCTGGGTGTCCCAGGCCCTGGACACTACCATGAGCCCTGCTGTGCAATCAGGTCTCTCCGCCCCAGGTCCCCTCCGGAACGTCCTCCCTCTCCCAGAACCAGCTCCTGCCCCCTCCATCCAGCCTGTAAGGGCAGAGCCCTGCCTTTCCTTGCTGACCCCGCTTCTGTCTGGTGCAACATACCAGGACCCGTGTGGGCGGCACGCCCCTCTTCACTGGCCTCCCCAGGGACTCCTGAGGGTCTGGGAATATGTCCTGCTCCCGTGTCCATCCCGTACCTCGCCCAGACCTGGGCACCGGCCAAGCCCCTCTGCTCCTGTGGGAAGGCAGGCTGCTGCGGCCAGAGGGACAGACCCCGCTCGCTCTTCTAGGGAACGGCAACAGCAACACCTACGATCCACTACAAAACCCGTAAGAATTAAGCTGTTAAGGGCACCACAAAAAGCCCTGTCCTCCACACCGGTGGTTAAATGAATGGCCAAGCCGGCAATGTGCTGAAAACACGTGTTTCATGGTAAGCAACGACCTGAACAGCCTCAGAGGCAGGCAGCTTTGGTTCCAGTGAACCTGGATGGAGGCGGATGAACGCTGGGGGCCTCGGGATGTCTGGGACCGGGCCTCTGCGGTGTGCGTTCTGAGGCTCCACTTTGCCGAGGTGGAGCAGCCTGCTGAGAGTGTGGGCCCCAGCAGACGAGGTACACTGAGCCTGGTACCTGCTGTAGCAACTCAGCCACACAGCCCTCTCCCTCGTGACCATCTCGAATGATCCCGCCTGCAGAAACAGTGGAAGTGGCCACCGAGGGGGAAGGCAGCTGTAGCCTGCCCAGGTGGGCGTCCCGGACCCATGTCCCCCTGCAGAGGGGGCACAGCCCCTCACTTCCTGTAACGAGGTAACCAAGGGCATTTCCTTAGATCAACATGTCAGGTTTTCCTAAAGTTACTCAGCTACAGGAAAGCGAAAGCATGGTAGAGGATGCTTTTGGTGGGAATGAACAGGGCTGCTTGTCACCCTGGAGAGACACTGAGACAAGCATCCAAGTGTCTCTAAAGCCCCTCGGGCAGGGGGCTCCCTGGGCCAGGGGCTGAGCCCGGTGTGGGCTGTGTCCTTCCTGCCCCGCTCAGTGCGTGGAGGTGGGGGATGGGCCAGCCAACGTTGCCCTTCTGGAGTGTTAGAACAGGGACCGAGCCTCTTGGGGTGCGCCCAGGAGTCTGCCTTTCTAATAAGCTCCCGAGATGACTCTCCCATGAGTGGAGGCTGAGGAGCCACCTGCTAGGTTATAAGCTTCTAGAAGTGAGGCCCTCCCCACCCTGCCTGTCTGCCTCCCCGCAGCCTCGGGCACAGTACTTCTGCGCACAGCGGGGATTCAAAAATGATAAAGATAATGAGAGAGTGAATGAACACTATGCCAAAGTTCCAAATTATTTCCATAATCGGTAGCTTCACACTGGGCCGCTCTGACCTCTGATCATCATTGATGGCCAAGCACTTAAAAGGGCTCCGACCACAGCCTTGAACAAACACTGAGACCTGTGCCTCGTAAATCAGGCTGTGGATGCCACTTTCATTGCTCTGAAACCAATTTGAACAAAAGAAATCCACCTTCACCGAATAGCCATTCTCTGGAGAATTCCCAGATCTAGCAGAAAATAGAACAGCAAGAACTTCTTATAAGCCTAAACAAGGAAAATCACGCGGCACTGCAGCCCAATATGGAGTAAGCAAAGGGTCTCAGAACACCCAAGCTGCCCTCACCCGCAGGTCCCCTCCCTCTGCTGCTGGGACCCCCTGACATCCCCAGGCCTTGCACTTTTCAAAAGTCCCCCAAAGCAGAAAGCACGGTGTGAAGAAATCTAGGCGTCTCGCCATCCAGGATCCAGGAAGATCAACTTTTGATCAAAGCTCTTCCATTTATTACCGACCCCCTGTGCCCGTATGCTGATGGTTATCCTAGAGCAAAAGCCAGGCATCCCGTTTCGTCCACCGACAGCTTCACTGAGAGCTAAGGATTCTTTCTAGGCGCATCATCTCAAGGTCACGATCCTATCTAGAAAATTAACAGTGCTTCTGCATCTCCAAATCACACGGCTGTTCACTGTGGCTGCATCTGCACCAGGCTCCGGAGGCAGTGATCCGCTGCACTCAATAGTCAAATCTCGAGTCTCTTAAAATCTGTCTTCCCTCCGTTTTTTCCTGTTTTGTTTTCATTGAGGAGAACTAGTTCTTTGCTCTGCAGGACAGCCCACACTTGGGACTGGCTAGTGTCATTCCCCTGTTCTTTTTTTTTTTTTGCGGTACTGGGGAGTGAACCTAGGGGCATTCTACCTCTGAGTTACACCCCCAGCCCTATTTTTTATTCTTTATTTTGAAACAGGGTCTCACTAAGTTGCGGAGGGCCTCACTAAGTAGCTGAGGTTGGCTGTGAACCCAGATCCTCCAGTCTCACCCTCCCAAGTACTGGGATTATAAGTATGAGCTACCACACCCAGCTTTCCCATGGTGAGTTCTAATGGCTTCCCCATTCCTAGAACTTTCTGGAAGCTGGACTCAGATCTTGAGCCTGGCTGGATTCAGGTGTGACCGGTATGTATGTGTCTGATGGAGCTGAGTCCCCCTCTTTCACCGCACCAGCAGATACAGAATGCCTGTAGTCTCCTTGTGATGCGGAGATGGGCTGGCGGGTGCAGGTGCAGCCAGGCAGGACCATCTGCTGCAAAGTTCCCTCTACTGGTGCCCATGCCATCAGAGCGCACTGCCCCAGCCCATCACCTCGTTAGGGCCATGCTGTAATCCTTCCATTCCCCCAGTATTTACAACTGCAGTTCTTCTCTAAGGAATAACCTTCCCTCAAAAACTACCCGGTTACAAGGAAAGCAGAATGCTAGCTTGTACTCCTCTTCTTATTTACCAGCTGGTGCCTTCGTGACTTCAAAGGTGAGCCAGTAAGGGTTTATTTAGAAACCGTAAGCCACAGACTTTCACATATTTGATATGACCCAATATACTATTTTAATTCTTCCTGATGTCCCTTTAAATTGAGTGTCAACATGACCCCTGGGGTCGCGTTTACCAGAAGTCCATGACTAGATGCTCCAGTTCCACCTTGAGCGTTTCCCGGAAGCAGATCCCCCTCTAAGGAGCCTGGCTGCTCTCCACAGGGACCGGGGAGGGTGCTCAGTCCCACCAGGCTCTTCCTGGGCCCAGTGGTTTTCAGTGGGGAGACCTGGAAGATGGGATTTCATGTTTTCAAGGGAAGAATGCACCAGAAGTTCCAACTGAGTCTTACTTCACATTTAGGATTATAAGTGTTTTACTTCTTTAATTTTATGCTTGACTCTCTTTGCTAAAAATCATACTTCCTATAATATTATCATGCTTGTTTATTTGCTTTATCCTACTACCCATATGTGCAAATACATATTTCAGTAAGTGTATATAAACAGTTTCAAAACAGTGCTAATATTACGAGCAATCTGATCACTGAATAGTATCTTTACTTTTTTGCAATTTGGGGGGGTGCTTAAGATATATTATACTAGGGCTGTACATTCAAATTGCTTGAAAGTCTAGTTGAGCCAATTTTTCTCTGTGTGATTAACACCAATTTGATATGTAGTTTAGGATCCATTTTATCTAATTTTGCTGCTTTTAAGGCTAGCTTTCTTAATTTGATTTAATAATTATACACAGCAATTCCAAAGTAGAAACTATAAAGGAAATTGCATTTGGAAAAGTCGGGCTCCCCCCTGCCCCCATCCCTTTCACCGTGACCCATCCTGTTAATACACACTGCAGCCTTTTTCATTAGTTTCTGGTTTCTCCTTTCATTGATTTGTTTTGTTTTGTTTTGTTTTGTCCATAATATGAGGAAATAGTAGTGCGTGTTTGTGCAAGAGCATGGACACGCGTGTGTGTATATGTCCAAAAACCTTGCCGACCAATTAAGAGACAGGTGATGGAATATCGTACTCGCTGCTCCGTGCCTTGCTTCCTCCAGTAAGTCGTGCAGCAGTGTTCACTGGCGATGCAGAAAGAGCATCCACACTCGTCCTCGACCAACACGGTGCTCTAATGTGTGGGGACATCTCAGCGGATGTGACTGATCTCACGTTAACAGGTTACCGGTGTTCTGTCTTCTGCTGTTACAAGCAGTGCTACAGTGAATAGTGAATAGGCCTGGGGATATGATAATTTTGGGGGGGGGTACTGGGGACTGAACCCAGGGCATTCGATCTCCAAGCTACACCCCAGTCGTCCTTTTTATTTTTTATTTTCAAACAGGATCTAAGTTGCTGGAGGTCTTGCTAAGTTGCTGAGGCTGGCCTCAAACCTGTGATCTTCCTATCTCAGCCTCCCAAGTACTCGGATTACAGGCATGGATTCGACATTTTGTACTGTCTCCAGCTATCTTCTGGATCGTCCCTGAGCCAAGAGATAAAAGCATCTGCTACTCGGTAGGGAGTACCAGGTACATTCATCTCACTGGGTCCCTGTTGAGCCACCACGCTGCCCTCATGGTGGTCTGCCCCCCTTTCCAATGGCCTTCTTAGGAAAGTCACCGCTTGCTGGCAGCTCTCCTCTGTTGGGCATTAGACATTACCTATTGCACAGGTGTTATTGTGCATACACGACTGGCTCACAGTGGAGGGGGCTGTTTTTTAATTGAACTTACCTGAGATCATCAGAGATACACATGCAGTTTATGATTCAAAGTGATCCCATGCACCTTTGCCCAGTTAGAGGCTACTTTTTAAATTTACAGTAAACGGGAACAAGAGTGAATCCTTTGCTGGGCCCTCTGCTCCTCCTGTGACTCACAGGAGACGTCTGGCCACCGTGCTCAGCTGATGTATTGTGACATCAGAGTCAGTTAGGTATCTAACCCATTCCACTACGCAGTTTATCCTGTGGGCACTGGTGGCTAAACATAAGCAACGTAGAGATATGATTTTCACTTTCCAGTTCACATAACAACTTGGTTTACACTGCATGCTCATCAGTATGCTCAGCAAGCGTACTTCGTGCATGGATGTGGACCCTGGTGAGAATTTCTTCTAAATAAAGTCTAGCTATCCTGTCTCTGGATTGCTTGCGAATAAATATTAATTCTACCATAAAAACGATATTGCTTGGATCCGTGGCCATTATTTTTTTTCCTACTTGGTGATTCACACACTGATAAAAAAGAATTAAGGTTCTCCATTATATCTGCAGTCGCTCATATTTTGGCTTCCTGTTTTCTTATTTCGGGACTTAGAACATATATATTAACTATTGCTTTGCTACAATAGAATGGCTCTCTTTAATGCAGTTTGCTTTAAGTGGTCATTTTTGAAACTGAACAGTATCATTCTTATTCAGCTTCTGTTTAGATTTGATTTGGAGAGCTTGCCCAGCATTTTATTTCTAATCCTTCTATGTCCCAAAAAGAAGAATAAATGCTAAGATGAAAATTTCAAGCAGGAATACACAACTAAAGATTACAGGAATGAAATATTCCACAAATCCATGGCTATTTAAGATAATATTTTTGGTGTTCTATTTTACTTTTGGAGAGTACTAACTCATGACCACCAGTACTCAGATATTCTGCTATTTTGTGTGTGTGTGTGGTACTGGTGATTGAATCCGGGGCATCTGACTTCTAAGCTACACCCCCATCCCTTTTTACCTTTTATTTTGAAGCAGGATCTAGCTAAGTTGTTGAAGGTCTCACTAAATTGCTGAGGCTGTGATCCTCCTATCTCAGCCTCCCAAATACTGGGATTTCAGATGTATACCACTATTCACAGCTTTGATACTCTAGTATTTTAAAACTGTTTCAGACTAAGTTAATATAAAAGTAGTTTTTAAAAACACGAAAGAAAACTGGGCATGGTGGCACATGCCTGTAATCCCAGAACTCGAGAGGCTGAGACAGGAGGATTGTAGGATCAAGAATAGCCTCAGCAACTTAGTGAGACTGTCAGCAACCTAGTGAGACCCTGTTTCAAAATAGAAAATCAAAAGGGCTAGGGATGTAGCTGGGAGGCAGTACCAATAAATAGATAAATAAAATAAAACCATGAAAGTAAAAGAAAACCAACAGAGTAAGAACCCTTGGATTTACCAACCGTTGTTTAGGAAGAAAATATCTGGATGGCAACTGTTACAGTCAACATCCTTAATGCCATAATCCAATAAGCCTGACCACACACAACTTAGAAGAAGGAAGATTTATTTGTTTACAGTTTTTGGAGACTTTAGGGTTCAGTCCATATCAGGCCAGGTCTGTGAAGCTCAGAACATGGCAGTGGGAATCAGAGAGAGGGAGAGAGCGAGGATCTGCTCACACCACAGAGGGCGGAGGCAGAGAGAGGGAGAGAGCGAGGATCTGCTCTCACACCATAGAGGGCGGAGGCAGAGAGAGGGAGAGAGCGAGGATCTGCTCTCACCATAGAGGGCGGAGGCAGAGAGAGGGAGAGAGCGAGGATCTGCTCTCACACCATAGAGGGCGGAGGCAGAGAGAGGGAGAGAGCGAGGATCTGCTCTCACCATAGAGGGCGGAGGCAGAGAGAGGGAGAGAGCGAGGACCTGCTCTCACCATAGAGGGCGGAGGCAGAGAGAGGGAGAGAGCAATGATCTGCTCACACCATAGAGGGCAGAGGCAGAGAGAGGGAGAGAGCGAGGATCTGCTCTCACACCACAGAGGGCGGAGGCAGAGAGAGGGAGAGAAGGAGGACCTGCTCTCACCATAGAGGGCGGAGGCAGAGAGAGGGAGAGAGCGAGGATCTGCTCACACCATAGAGGGCGGAGGCAGAGAGAGGGAGAGAGCGAGGATCTGCTCTCACACCATAGAGGGCGGAGGCAGAGCGAGGGAGAGAGCAATGATCTGCTCTCACACCACAGAGGCCGGAGGCAGAGAGAGGGAGAGAGCAAGGATCTGCTCTCACACCATAGAGGCCGGAGGCAGAGAGAGGAGGAGGAGGAGGAGGAGGAGAGCTCTTATGTAATACCCAAAGCCCCACCCTCAGGGATCAGTCCTCGGCAGCCAAGCCCCTCCCAACATGGCTACCTGGTTTCCAAGAGGGCCAGGGGGACATTCTAAGTGTAAACCATTACAGTAAGTTTGCCAGAAGGCAGCCCTCCCCATGAGATCCAACCCTTTGAAGGCAAGCACAATCCTAAATTGTGTGTTTATCATTTCCTCTCTTTCCATGACAGTTGTTTTCTTTTGGTTTTGATTTTAGACAATGGTAAGCATAGGACCCATATGAATGAAAGATTTCTCTTTTGTTCTGCACTATGTTCCTGAAATGCATTCCCGTTGCTTCATATAGCTGCAGATCATTACTGTATCAATTCTCATGACTCCAACAATACTGCACAACTTGTTCGTACGTTCTACTGTTGATGGATATTTAGGATCTGCTCTGTTTCTTCTATTAAGAATCGGGACTGCTATGATTGCTGTGCACATTTTCAAGGGTCCCTGTGGAACGGGGTCTAGCATCACCTGGAGGACGTGCTGACCCACCCCCAGCATTTCTCATTTGGTTCCCTGATGACACCAATGCTGCTGGCCCAGGAGCCACACTTTGAGAACCACTCTACAAAGCAGCACCCCACCCCCAAGAGAACACCGTGAGGGTAGCAATGTCTTACACGTGCACTGTCCAATGTAGAGGATCTCGAGTACCTGGAACACCGCCAGCGCCGCTGAGGACCTGGAGTTTTCGATCCATGTAATTCTAATCACGACCCATTCCAGCAGCCACCTGTGGCTAATGGCTAACAAACCGCACAGGGCAGCTCTAACACCTGAGCCACGCATGCAGCCTGCACCTCCTCTGCCTTCCCAGGTAAAGCCAGGCCACTTCCTGAAGTTCACATTCCTAGTTTACACTCCACCTGTGTGCATGACAGTTCTTATTATTCTACCCCCTAAAATGTATTATTTTATCTTTCCCTCTGAAGCAGAGGGCTGTTGAACCCTTACAAATAGAAGGACACACAGAGCTCAGTGCATGGGGCCAAGTGTTCCCTGTGTCCTGAGGCAGCTTGACCTTACAATGGCATTGCTAGTTGGGGGGTGGGGGAGGGTCTCTTCTCAGCCTCGCTACCTGGGATAACCATGACCATTTCTTCTGCCCCGAGTACTTGAAAAGGTCTCAAACATGGAACTATGTTTGAAAAACATGACTTCAGGTTCCACTAACTTTGGGTTTGTGTTCCAGTGCTTTTTCCTGGTTTCTGAGTATTTCCAGCCAGCACTCTAAGTGGTTTTTACTGGACCAGGCATGGTGGCACATGGTTATAAGCCCAGAGACTCAAGAGGTCAGCCTTGGCAACTTAGGAAGACCTTCTCCTAAAATAAAAAAATAAGAGGGCTGGGGGTGTGTAGCTAAGTGGCAGAGGACCTCTGGGATCAGTCCTTAACACTGCAAAAAGTAAGAAATAAAAATAACAAAGTGTGTGTGTGTGTGTGTGTGTGTGTGTGTGTGTGCGTGAGCATGTGTGTGCATGCAAACTTTGAGATGCAATTTAAAAATAGATATCCAAGTGCTTGTAGTTTGATGAATTTTGCCAAAAAGGCACTAGCAGAACACACATCCCTATCAAGACAGAGACCAAGTCCTCCTGACAGGAGTCCCCCCACCGCCCGCTGCCAACAGAGCACAGCACTGTCTCGATTTCTCCTGCAACTCATCATTTGGTTTCTCCAGTTCTGGAACACCCTTCTCGCTCCTGCGCGTGGCTCGCCCACACGCGCCCCCATCGTTGCTCAGCAGCACCACGCTGCATGACTTTGTTTACACACCCTCCCACTGTGAGATGGTTGTTTCCAGGTTTGGACTAACAGGAATAAAGCAGCTATGAACATTCTTGCACAAGTATCTGGGTGTGTGTGCGGACATACACATACACTTCTGTGTAAAGGCCCAGGCATGGAGAAGGTGTGCGTTTAGTTTCATAAGGAGCCGCCAGTTTCCTCCCAGGTTGGGAAACCATTTCTACTCCCAGCAGCAGAGCTGGAGGCTTCTGGTTGCTCGAGGTGTCCCTGCTGTCACTCCCTGTTGCTTCTTGCAGCCTCGCCTCGCTGTGACGCCACTCTGCATCTTCTGGTGACCACTGCTGCTGAGCGCTTTCCCAAGTGGCCACCGCCATTCATCCACTTCTGTCTCCAAGCGTCTGTGGGGACCGCTCGTCCGCTTTTAAATCTGGCCATTTACCTTTGTAAGATGGAGTTTGTCTACACCCTGGAGAGGGTCCTTTGTCACGGATGGGTTATAAACATGTCCCTCTGCTCTGCCTACTGACTCTTCTGGAGCCTACATTGTCTCATTATTCTGTTATTTATCCTGTACTGCAGAAAGCTTTGAAATCATGAGGTCAAGTACTTCAACTCAGATCTTCCTTTACACAATTTCATAGATTGTTTTATGTTGGAGCCTTGGCATTTCTGTGTAAATTTTAGAACAAAGCTGTCAGTTTCACCAAAAAAGCTTGGTGGAAGTTTGGGATTGCACTGACTCTGCAGATGGGTTAGGAAGAAATAATGTCTTAATGATACTGAGTCTTCCATTCACAGACATGGTACATCTCGTCCTATATTTGGGTCTATATTAACTCCTCCCAGCAGTGCTTCAGAGTTTTTACTGCAATGACTTTGAGTAGTTTCGGTTAAATTTTTCCCTAAGTATTTTTATGATTTTTGATATTGTTATTAATAGTTTTGGTTTCTAAACTTCACTCTCCAATTGTCCATTGCTAATATAGAGACATATTATAGAGTTTTGCATATTAATCAGTATCCTGCATCTTTTTTATTTTTTTAAAATTGTTTGGACATCCTTTAAGATTCCCTAAATCTGTAATTAGCAAAGCCAGTTTAACTTTCCCTTGACAATATTCCTGCTTTTATTTTGCTGTCATGCCTGACTGCCCTGACTATGACCTCCAGTTCAATACTGAATCCAAGTGACAAGAACGAACATTCCTGCCTCGTTCCCAACATAAGGGGCAAGCACTTGATACCCTCGCCGCTAATTAGGATGCAAGCTGGAAGATTTTGTAGATATCTTTTCACAGTGAGGATGTCTTCTTCTATGCTTAGTTTACTGAGAGTTTTTACCAGGAGTGGGTATTGGATTTTGTCAAGTGCTTTTTCTGCATCTATTGACGTGATCATATAGTTTTCTCCTTTATTCTGCTAATGTGGCCAATTACATTGATTACTTTTTGAATGTTAAGTCAACCTTGCCTGCCAGGGATGAATCCCACTTAGGCATGATGTATTGTCACTGATTCAAGCTGCTAATGCTTTGTCAAGGACTTTTGCAACAGACAGTGGTTTCTGATTTTCTTACAATAGCCTTGTCTCCTTGTGGTACCTGAGTTATGTTGACTCCCAGAAAGAGCCAGGAGGTGTCCCTTCCTCCTCCGCTCTCTGAAAGATTTGTGTAAGAATGGTCTTACTTCTTCCTAAAATGTCAGCAAGTTCACCAGTGAAACTGCCTGGCCTGTGGCCGTCTTTGTAGGAAGGTTCTTAATTATGATGTTATTTCTTCCATGGATATAAAGCCTTTTAGGCTTCCTGTATCTTCCTGTGCAGAGTTTGACCATTTATATCCTGCATAGAATTTGTCTGTTTCATCCAGGTTAAGTTTACTGTTGTAAAGTTGTTAATCATATTTCCCTTATTGACTTTTAATTTCTGTAGGTTCTCTAGTGATGTCCCGTCTTTGATTTATGATCTTGGTAAGTCTCTCCCCCACACTCATTTCCCTTGATTGGCCTCAGCTAGAGATTTTTCCTGTGCTATTAATCTTTGACTTGTTGATTTCCTCTATTGCTTACTCAGTTTATATTTCATTGCATTCTGCCCTCTTCATTTTTATTTGCTTCTTTCTACTTCCTTCTGGTTTAATCCTGCCCTCTCCCAAGCTTCTGAAGGCAGGGCTAAAATTACTGATTTTAACCCTTTTCTTTTTTTCATGCAGGGGCATTTAGAGGCCTGTATTAGCTCTCTAAGCACTGCTGAGGTCATCTCACAAATTCAGATATGTTATGTTTTTATTATCCAGTCAGGAAAAAAACATTTTCTCATTTTCCATTGGATTCTTGAATTCAAGGGCTATTTGGAAGTGTGCTGCTTGATTTAAAAAAAAAACAAAAAAAAAACTTGGGGGATTTTTAGATATCTTTCTGGTTGATTTCTAACTTAATTCTGCTATGGTTTTATGATGCACTGTGTATGACTTCCACCTTTCAAAATTTTAGACTTATTCTGTGGCCTAGGAAATAGACTATTTTGGTGACTGGTCACTGTGTACTTGGAAAGAGCGTTATGATGTGTCTGCAACTGACAGGCATAGTGTTCTATAAGTATTAATAGATCAGACAAGCTACTCAATAATTTTGTTTAAACCTTGTACATCTATAATGAGTTGTGTGTATCATTCTATCAATAACTGAGACAGAGAAGTAAAACTCTCGAGTTATGACTGTGGCATCTACTCCCTTCGAGTCTGGCATCTGTGCTCCTTGTACTTAAAGCCTGTTAACACACTCAGGGTGCTATGCCTTCCTGCTTAACAGAAGCTTCAATCATTAAGACAACCCTGTCTACCTCTGGTAGTGCACAAGGGATATCTCAACTCTCTTTAGTCTGATATTGACACAGCCAGCCCTCCTTTGGCTAGTACTTACATGGTACATCTTTTTCTACCCTTTTTGCTGCCCATGTCATTACGTTTCAGGTGTGTCACTTGTAAATAGCATATGGCTGGTGTTGGGGAATATGGGGGCAAAGAAAACACAGCCCGACAGCAGGGAGCAGGCTTTATTTAGGAATAAAACTTGGAAGAAGACATCTGACTGGGGAGAGAGAGTCCACAAGAGTCAGAAAGCCCACTCCCTTACAGGCGAGGGGCTTTTTATGGGGCATGGAAGTGGGGGTGGGTGGGTACAGGAGCAGTCCTGTAAGCCACGGGTTGGTGTGCTAGTGGCCAAGTCATCTTGGGGCAGGGAAATGGTTAGGGGGCGTTTTTCGTACTTTGTTCCTTTGTTCTCGGTCCTCCTCCAGCATGACTTCATGGCCAGACCTCACAGTCAAACCTCATAGTGCCCACAGTTGGGTCTTGTTTACTCTGTTTTTTGGTTGAAATATTTAATCTATTTACATTTAACATCACTGTTGATATGATTAAGTTTAAGTCTACTGTCTTCCTTTTTGATTTTGATGGTCTCTTCTGTGTATATATATGTATATATATGTATATATATATATACTTCTTTTAGATTAAAAAGTATGTATGTGTGTATATATACACAGTATATATGTAAATATATATATATATATACATACAGCAGTACTCCATTTATACATATGTTTTATTTTGATAGTGGTCACTCTGGGGCTTATAAGAAATACATCCTTAACTCACGAGAATTTATCCTTAAACCTGTAGTTTTACCACTTCATAAGAACGTTGAAAGAGTCTATTTCCACTTACCCTCCTTGTGCTATTATAAAGACATGTTTATAAATATTTTCAAGGATTTTGTTTTCAATGGGAAGTTGCCTATTTCACTAGCCTTCTAGAACTAAAACTCTACAAGACACCCTCACCTACCGGCTCAATAATAAGCCCAGCCCGCCAAGCCCTGCTCTCCTGAGCGCACCTGTAAGGAGGTGCAGGGCTCGCCCCAGCTGAGTGCAGGCGGAGCTAGTCCCCACTCCTGGCAGCCCCCGTGGCCCAGCACCTCCATCACCCCAGCACCTCCAGAAGGGAAAGCCAAGCCCCCCATTGGGGAAGGGTTTGCATGAATGCAGGAGAACGCTTCCCAACTAGAACTTCACAGTGAGGACAATGGTCACTGTTCCCACGATGTTTCTGTAGAAACTGGACAATCAGCAAACGGATACAGCAAAAGGGGTTCTTCCCTGGGAGGTGGGCTCCGTCCAGCACCGTGGCCGGAATCCCAAGGGCAACAACACACTACGAAGCTGACCCGTGACAGAGCGTGTGCCACACAGGACTTACCCCACACGGCCACCCCGGGAGGAAATCCTACTGCAGCGACGCTTCCCAGGGAGAGGAGCTGAGGCATGGAGACGGCCCCCACGGCCATTCTCATTCCTCCCGCTTTTCAGGGGGGTCCGTGCCAGCACACACGCCTGCAATCTCAGCTTTGTTTATATTTAGTGCGTGTGCGTGTGTGTAGGTACTGCAGAGTGAACCCAGGGGCATTCTATCTCTGCGCTACACCCCATTCTTTTTCATTTATTTTGAAGCAGGCTCTCGCTAAAGTACTGTGCACTGGCCTCAAAACGGCCAGAATCCTGTCTCAGCCTCCCAAGTCCTGGGACTACTAGAGTGTACAGCTGCAACCGGCTATTTACATTTATTTTAAAAGCAAAAATCTCACAGTTGGAAAGAAATATCCTCATGTCTGTTCTGGGAGAGGCTGAAAGATGACGGGTGTACCAAGAGTGGAGGAAGAGGAACATGTTTTCAGCCAAGAGCACCAGGGCACCACCATGCACCCTGTCCACACCCCTGCCCCTCAGGGATGCAGGGCAGGAAGGAGCCCCAGGACACTGCTGTGACGGGCGAGCACGCAGGAGGAGGTCCTGTAACTGAGGGAGGTTGGCATGCAGTGCACAGAAGGGCCCCGACAACCAGCACAAACCAGGAGGCAGCAGAGAACAGCCAGGCCACGCTCAACAGCCCACGGGCAGCTTCTGCATGCAGGCTTGTTTTGAAACTGACGCCACCAGCGCACTTTAGAGACAAAGACTTGGGCCCAGAAAGAGAAGCCACAAAGTCAGCTATTTCCTGGAGGGCCTCCACTGACCCCTCAAACGGGGCCACACAGCCCCCTGCTTGGAGGTCCAACGGCCCCTTTATTGGTCTGTCTCCTCCGCCCAGAGAGAGCTCCTCGCTGCTGCACCCACCTCTTCCAACAGCTCCAGGCACACAGAAAGGGAGCCTGAAATCATCAAAGGCCACCAAGAACACCAGCGTAGGGCGAAGGGCTGAGCCACGCAGACCTGAGCCCCGGCAGACGGGAAGCAGCAAGGCATCGGCCTCCGGCAGGCAGAGGAAAACTGCAGAGGACTTGGGGCCCCAGGACGGGGGGCCAGGCTGCCCTCCTCCGCTCAGCCACGGGGGACACGTCCCCTGGAAAAGTGTGCACTTACAAGGGAGAGCGGGGGAGGTCCGGAGAGAGTGGACAGGACTCGCCAGAGTAAGGGACCCTCACGGTGATGTAATGAGTGAGCCGAGTCTGCCATCTCCCTCCCAAAACACCCGTTCTCTCTTCCTCTTTATTAAGAGAATCTGAATCTTTAGCAGGCCAATGGCCCCAGGAATAAGTGGTCATGTACCCCATCTCCTCTGCAGCCAGGCATAGTTGTGTAATTAAGTTCCAGCCAATAAGATGCAAGGAGAAGTGTATGCCACGTTCAGGAAGAGTCCTTCGATGAGGGGCCATCACACCCTTCTTCACCATTTCCTCTTTCCTGGTAGCTGGGACACTGGCGTGAGGGTTGGAACTCAGGCAGCCCTCTTGTCCTATGAGATGGCTCATTCAGAAAAAGCAGAGCATGAAGGCACATGCCTTATTCTCTGGATGCCTACCGGTACATGCAGCCAAGCCAACCCAAGAGAGGTGGGGAGACCACGAGTGAGGTTGGGGAGGGGAAAGCAGGTGGGAGGAGACTCAGGTGATAAGCCGGTCCCCACACGGGTTCCCTGGCACGTGAGACTCCCACCTGCCAGCGCTCAGTAATAAACACCCACACATTGCCGGAGATGCTGGTCAGTTACGCAAAGGTGCTTTTATACTTCTAAATGCAGCACACTTCGTGCTGCCGCTGCTGTTCTCTTGTACTGTTGGTTTCTATTTTAAATGCACCATGGCTAAAAATAGAGACCCGTCCATTCACTGAAGCCGTCTTGTGGCCTTGTGGGCGTGGACTGCGCAGAGTGTGGCGCCTCTCTGTCCTCGGGGGCCGGTCCTCCACTCCTCATTCAATCCAGCTTGTCTATCGTGTCTCTCCACTCTCGTGGACCTGCTCATTTGGTGGTGGTCTATCTGAATAAGAAAGGTGTGTTGAAATCTCCCTTCTATTATGGGTTTGCCATGGGTCTTTGTAACTCTGGTGAAAGCCACTTATCTATTGTAAGGCCGAGAGTCTTGGGTGCATTTGAGTTCAGAACTATTATATGTCTCCACCAACTTGCTCTCTTTATCATCACGTAGAAATCTCTCAACACTTCAACATGTGTTGCCTTAAAACCCGTTGGTTTGCCCTCAGTATAGGCGCTAAGCCTCCATGGCGAGGAGCTGCTGGTGGCTTTCCTTTCTATTTATAAAGTTTACAACTTTCTGGCCCTGTGTGTATCATTGCTCCGTGTTGGAACCCGGCCCCAGGCCTACGGCGCCTCCTCCACCTCCTGCCTGCTTTCACCCAGACCTCTGTGCCGGCTCTGCTTTCCTGGGTCTGATTCTGGGCACTCCATCAGCTTTCCTAGGTCTCCTGAGAACCGTGTGGCAGGGACAGGCCACACCCAAAGCCTCCCAGCATGCGGGAAGTGACAGAAGAAGTGTGTCCCGACTCCCCAGTCTGATTTATCCAGGAGGCCTGGGAAACCGGAGTCGAGGCTCCCAGTAACGCTGGAGGGTGTGGGTGGATGGCGAGGTCCCCTCATGCCACACTGGGGTTCCTAGGCTTCTTCTAGCGGACAGTAGGTCCCAGGGGGTGGCAGGACAGCTTCCAGATGGCACGGAGCTTCCGGCCCTCAGGGGCCAACAGAACAGAACCGAGCCAGCAGCATCCACAGGTCCCTGAGAGGCCGTGGTCAGCGAGCATTCTCCTGGAGCTAATCGTCCAATACGCAAAGGAGGGGCGCTGGATAGGTTGTGTGCATCTATTTTTCTAAATCCTACCCATAAAAGTAAATTATTCAGCTGAGTGGATGTCGCTTAGGAACAATGACAGACACATTTCATAAGTAAGCCTCTTTCTCTCCAGAGGAAAAAGACTTCGGAGTTGCCTGGGAAGGGTTAAGACTCGGAATTAATTAAGCGCCTGCTTGCAGTGCCTCCTGCGTTGTCATGGTGACATTCCCAACCGGAAGTCATTGACACCGGCCAGCACTCTCACCTAAGTTCTCCTGAGAGAGGCGGTCACTCACATTAGGGAGAAAACAGGCGAGTCCACGTGCGCTGCCCGGGCCCCCGCAGCTAGCTGCTGACCTGTTGCAGTTGGCTCACCTGGGAGGCAGAGGCCAGGACATCAGCATTGTCTCTGCACCATTTGGAAACAAGAAAGTCAAAATGCCAAGCTTGAATCCTATTCTTTTAATATTGTGTGCTTTAAAAATCCGGTTTGAGCCGGGCGTGGTGGTGCATACCTGTGATCCCAGTACTTGAGAGGATGAGACAGGAGGATCTCAGATTCAAGGAGAGCCTCAACAACCTAGCAAGACCCTGCTTCAAAATAAAAAATAAAATAGGTCTGTGGGTGTAGCTTAGAAGTGGAATAACCCTGGGTTCAATTCCCAGTACCAAAAAGAAAAAGCCCAGCTTGGATGGGGTCTTCAAGGCCTTCCGAGGAGTAGAGGGTTCCTCCCTGCCCTAACTGGACCCAGACTGACTGCCTACCCCGTCGTCTGACCCAGACTGACTGCCTACCCCATCGTCTGGGTGTCAGGCCTGGTCCCTGCTTCCATCTCTGCGTCTGGGTGGGTGGTAAGGCCTCAGCCACCGGAGTCCTTGCAGTTTGGGGTTTTGTCCCCAGCCCCCTGCTGCTCAGAACCACGTTGGCAGAGCTCAGAGAAGGATGGGCTGAGTGGCTGAGGGGCCCCGGGAGGAAGGCACAGGTTTCTGCAGACCTCTCTGCTGATGATTGTGAGACCTAGTCTCTCCGGCCCCTTGGCTGGGACTCTGCAGTGTTTTGAAGTAGGGAAGGGTATACAAGGCCTCCCAGGAAGGCGTGGTGTTACCGCGTGCATAAAAATGCCAACAGCACAGAACAGATTTGGGACTTCATGGTCTTGAATAAAAGTAGTTGCCTTCTCCCGCCTGGAACAATGTGGTGTAGACATAGTTTCCACAAAATGCACCCTTTCCCATTTCCCTGGGGGTTTTCTGGGTTACACATATTTCTTCGCCAAGTCCAGACTTCTGCTTCAACAGTTAGAAGAGTCTTTCAGGATCATTTTTCCTGGAATAATTTGTTATTCATCATTTTTATGGCAGCATTAAATTTTAAGAGAGAATTGAGAGGGAGAGAAAAATCTACTACATCTTCCAGCCCCCAAAGAAAGCCTTTAATAAATTTAGAACTTTTCAGTTTTATATTCTGATCCGACCCCAGAACCCAAAAGCTGCCTGGAGCTATCCATCCTTCACCCAGGAGTGTGGGGCTGGTCACCCGCCCTGTCTGCACCTGGACAATGGCTGGGCCTTCCCAGCCGGCAGGGCAGGGCAGATCTGCTGCTCAGACCAGGAGATGTACCGCAAAGAGGCCGGCCTCAATGGCCAGAGGCCAGAGCCTCAGTGCCCTCGCCTCCACCCAGCTACCTGGCATGCAGGTGTTCATGAATTCGCCCTACAAGACACCAGGTAGGTCAGGGTGGGGTGCCCGTCCTTCTTGCCCTCAGCGATGCCAAGGTGCCAGGCCTGTGTTGGGAGCCAGCTGCAGAGTCGGGCACCATGGCTGCCCACAAGGACCTCCTGGCCCAGTGTGAGAGGCACGTGTGAAAACCGCAGCGCTTCAGAGCAGCAGAAGCCAGCGAGGCTGGCAGGGTGCTGAAGGTACCCAGAGGGGACCACTGCACCTGAGCTGTGGCGCAGGAGCCCCGAGGAACGCCAGATCACTGATCGGACTCGGCCCACCACCTCCGGCCCCATGTGGGACAGACAACAAGTCTGCGATGAGAAGCACGAAGGCTTGTTTTAGGAATTACACTTCTGGTCCCATTCCTGGTCTTTTGAGGATGTTGCACAGTGATCTCCACGGTGGTTGTACTGACTTGCCATCCCACCAACAGGGCAGAAGTGTTCGTGTTTCCCCACGTCCTCGCCAGCATTTATTATTGTTTGTATTCTTTTTTTTTTTTTTTTTTTTTTCAGTACTGGGGACTGAACTCAGGGGCATTCTACCTCCGAACGATACCCCCAGTCCTATTTTTTATTCTTTATTTTGAAACAGGGTCTCACTAAGTTGCGGAGTGCCTCACTAGGTAGCTGAGGTTGGCTGCGAACCCGGATCCTCCCGTCTCAGCCTCCCAAATGCTGGGATTACAAGCATGCGCCACCACGCCTGGCTTATTGTTTGTATTCTTGATGAAGGCCATTCTAACTGGAGGTAGATGGAATCTCAGTATAGTTTTTATTTTATTTCCCTGCTTGCCAATGATGCTGACCACCACCGCGAGAGCCCGCTAGACTACTCCTTGGTATCTTTCCACAAGAATTGAAGTCAGAGGCTATAGTGATGTGTGTACACCCATGTTAATGGCAGCGCAATTCACAATGGCCAAATTAAGGAACCAACCTAGGTGTCTCTCAATAGATGAACGGGTCACGAAAATGTGGTGTACATATACCAGTGAATTTTACTCGGCCATAAAGAAGAACATAATTATGTCATTTGCAGGAAAATGGATGAAACTGGAAAATATTATATGAAGTGAGACCAGCAGGCTCAGAAAGTCAAGGGTTGAACACTTTCTCTTCTACGAGGAAGCTAGAGAGAAAACAGGAAACTAGGGGGACTTTAGATCATTGGGGAGTGACCAGTGGAATACTGGAAAGGGCCATGGGGACGGGGGAGGGAGGGAGAAGAAAGAACCGCTGGAAGTTGGAATCACGTGATGCACACACCACGGCCTGTGTACGTGTTTGTTTGTATGACTTTGAACTGCTCTGTGATGTATAATTACAATGCACCAATAAAAGTATATAAAAAAAAGAAGAGTCACGGTTCCGGGTGGGAGGAGGAGGTGGACGAGGCAGGGCGCCCTTGAAGGAGAAGCCGGGCCTGGCTGGGGGCAGCCCGAGTTTCAGTCCCTGCTCTGCACCAGGCAGCCAGGCAAGCCTCCCAGGGCGGCCCCAGGACTCAGCCCCTCCTCCTTTCCCACCGAATCCTCCAGGCCTCGCTCTGCCTCGGTGGAACCTTTGTGGGTGTGCTCTTCTGAGCACACTTGAGACAGCGATGGAGAAAGCAAGCCTCTGACTATCCAGGATGCTCTGCCTTCCTTAAAAACACCACCTCGCACAGCACTGCTCTTACAGATCAGGCAGCACAGCCTGCTCCCAGCATTAAGCCAAGTGTTAATTTGCAGTAGGAAAAGGCAGCAGGTCTCGGGAGAGACTGGGACGGCCCGCCAAACAGGAGCACGCACTTCATCACGGCAACCAGGAGGACGCACGATGAGGAATCGCTCCTCCGCTTCAAGAGAGAAAAGATTGATGCCTGCATCATATTGACTCTCAGGCCTCGGAAATTCAAATGAGGAAATAACTTTTATTTATTAGGACTGGCTTGTTCTTCTCCTCTTTCCCAGAACTTCAACAAACCACGGCCATAAAGCATTAGCAAGTGTTTCTGGATTGATAGATCAAATCGCAGGATGATTCATGGACATTCATTTGAAAGGGAAATGACAGCACTGGATCCTCTCCCTCTGGCCCCGAGCTGCGGCCTCCGCCGGCAACTTGGATGGCAAGGGCAAGGAGCCTAAACGAGGGTGCAGCCTGCCTGGGTGCGGGCCAGCGGGGAGGGGAGAAAGCTCATCTGCGGCTGTAGAGGGTCACTTCTCAGGGGCCTGTCTGCTCCACGCCACTAGAGCTTCCTCCCTAGGCCTCCGTAGCATCGCCTGGAAAACGGGGGTCCTACTGTGCTCCTTGGGGGACTCCTGGGTGCCAAGCGCCTCAGCCCTGAAGGAGACCTGTGGACTCTTGATGAGTGGGAATTATTACGGGTTTTATTCTGGCCATCAGTGGTTTGGGAGAATGCCTTCTAAAATGACTTTTAAGCTGTCCATTTAAAAAGGAAAAAGGTCCAGGCATGATGATGCATGCCAGTAGTCCCAGTACCTGGGAGGCTGAGGCAGAAGGATCACAGGTTTGAGGCCTATCTCAGCAACTTAGCGAGATCTTCAGCAATTTAGCAAGATCCTATTTCAAAATTATAAAAAAAAAGATAGGGCTAGGAATGTAGCTCAGCAGCAGAATGCCCCTGAGTTCAAGCTCAAGCACCAAACAATAATTTCTTTTTAATATAAAAATTTAAATAAATAAGTAAATAAAAGCCCAAGCATGGAGCTCAAATATTGATATACAGGCCTATCACTTTATTATCAACTCCTTGGGAAATGCTCATACCCTTGGATTTGCAGAAATGGAGCTGCTGGGCCATCTGAAGTGTGTAACTCAACACAATAGGAAGCAGGGCCTCAACTCACACGCAGACACCACGATCCAGAGATCAGCTCTGGTCCACCCAGCAGCATGGGCAGCGGTGTGGAATCAAGTACTCTGCACCACGCAGAGACTGCCCAGCACCTATGCAGGGGCATGGCCTGCGGCACCCACACCAGGACAAATTCCACCCTGACAGGGTACAGCAGTGCCAACAGCGGCCCTTTAGGACCACACCACCCTCCGCACCCTGCAGGCAGCACTGCCTCGCCCCAGGGTGACAGCCGTGCACCCAGACCTCTCGCATAACAAGCAGGCTGGCTTTGCAGGCTCACTGTCTGCATCAGATCCACAAGCAAAGCGCGGTGAACCTGTGGATTCTTGGCTGAGTCTCTCAGTTCCAAGTGCCCAAAATTTCACTTGGTAAGTTGGTCAAATTAACTCCTCTTAAAAAGTTACTTTTGCAACTTTTGTTGTATTATTAGATTTTGCAATAGGAGTTATTTTAACAATGTACAATATAATTAGCCACTTAATGTTATTAAGAAAATTTATGAGCCTTTATGAGTTGAAAAACAGCCCCAAATGGTATTTATTAACTATCCGAGACTAAAAATAGGGCCCTATTGCCTCAGTGAACCCCGTTTGAAAAAAATGTATAGTCACAAATAATATGTCTAATTATGTATTAAACTAATTCTCGCCTTCACCTTTTGGGTTTCTAAACTCCTTACCTCATGTATCATTTTAATTATTTTTCCAGTTCATTCCCAGGGAAGCTGGCTGATGGGGAATTAATTAATGGGCCCAATAAAGAGGCTGCAGCATCGTTCGCCTTGAGCAGCACCCGGCTCATTTGCATGGCTCCTTTTATTCTAAACAATGGCGCTGCTGAGATTTCCGCATGAAATTGTTAGCTCATTAAAGAGGACACAATCGTATCCATTTCCACAGATATTCATCAATTACCACATTTTACTGCAACAGGAATCTATGAATAGTGACCGCTGGAGCTTCTGGCCCCGGGGTTCTGGAGGGACTGCGGGTCCTTGAATACCGCAGAGCCGCTTGATGAGACAGTCTGGGATTACCCGAGGCCCGGGGCAAGATCTTGAAGGACAGGCAGGCACCACGGGCTGGCTGCACACTGTGCCCGAGTCCACACTCAGCCGCCGCCTCCATCTCCTCACACCGTACGTCCTGGGTGGCTGCTGGTCATGTTTCAGAGAAGGAAAACAAATTCCTTTGGTGACATCCGCTCTCCTGATGTCCAGCAGTGGAGTGGACACTTGCTCTGACCCCAGCCATGCCGGCAGAGAAGAGGGAAGAACACTGGAGGTGCCGAGTCTGCTCCCCAGTGGTGAGACACATGCTCGGGCCTCCTGGCCAGGGGTGTCATGGAACAGGCAGCTTCCCCAGCCCCGATCCTGCCAAAGCGGGCACCCAGATCCCTTGCCTATGGGCGCCCTCTCTGCTGAATTGCCAAGAAGAGCAAGGCCAGACAACCAGAAGCCTGCCTGCGGTCAGACACAGGCACAAGCCCTGGTGCTTGCACTGTCTCCTCCAAGACAGGGGCCTTTCCTCTTTGGTTGTTTCCTGTCCCGCATGCAGCTCTAGGACAAGTGGAGTCCAAAAATCCAAAGAGATGCACGAAGCATTATGCCCAAGTAGGTAGACAGACGGTCAAGTGTGTACCAGAGAGCAAGACCAGCAGGATCTGCCCACATTCCTAGGCAGACCCGGGAGAGGAAGAGACTTGAGCAAGGCCGGCCCAGCCATGTGTGCGTGCAGGTGTGTGCACGTGCATGTGTGAATGTGTGTGAGCATGCAGCTGTGTGCATGTGTGAATGTGCATGTGTGAGTGTAGATGTGTGAGAATGCATGTGCATGTGTGCATGTGTATGTATGAATGTGAATGCATGTGTGAGCGTGCAACTGTGTGTGTGCATGTGTGATCATGCATGTGTATGTATGAATGTGTGAGTGTGTATGTGTGTGCATGCAGGTGTGAGCATGTGTGTATGCGTGCGTGTGTGAGCGTGTGTGTATGCGTGCGTGTGTGAGTGTGCACATGATCTTTATCTGTTTCTTTCGAGTGTCCACGTGAATGACTGCCATGGTTCCTGGCGTTACCTCTAGCCTCCCGCATCTCTGCCTGGGCCCTGATGGCACCCACAAACCTCCCCAGCACGCTGAGCCCCGCACAGCCCGACAGCACAGGCGAGGCCCCCACAGGACTGGCCGACTGCACTCACTCCTGGGCACTGATGGAATTTGGAGCTCACTGGGGACTCGAGGGGAAACTGCGCCTCAGGGCAGAAACAGCACAGCTATCCTCTTCTACGCCACTGCCCGTCCCATCTCTTTGTCCTGGTTTCCCTCCTGAGTAGACATCTCTTAATGACCAGCATGAATAAAGGTGGAGACAAGACTTATCTAAAAACAATGCCTGTGAGAGCTGGCAAGAGAATTCACATGACAACGGTCCAGGAAAGAGAGAGACAGTGATTAGACTAGTTTTTCAAGGTCTGGAATCCGGCGACGCAAGCCAGGAACATCGCCACCCAGCTCAGGAGCACCTGCAGGAATCACACATTTTATTCATAGAGCCCGCTCTGATTCCACAAACTGTCTGCAATTACCTAGCCAGATAGAAGCACTCAAGTGAGATTTAAAAAATAAAAAATAAAAACCCACTATATGATGAAGTGAGCCCAGGGGTGAGAGCGGAGGCCCCGGGGCACTCGGCGGGCGAGCACAGCCCTTTGAAGGACCCTGGGGGGGGGGGCACCTGCTCCCTGGCAAGCTTCACGGGGCACACAGACTTCAAAGAGCCAGGTGCTCTGGGAAGGCCGCCTTCCGAGGTTCTCAACTCCAAATTGAAGGTAGCTGAGTGCTCTGCCCAAATCCACTCTCCCCTTCCATGGCAATAACCCGGAGTTGGGCCCTTCCCAGCCTCCTGTGCAGCTGGCAAAGGCACCGGCAGGTTGGCCTGGCCAATGCCATGAACAGAGGGGCAGGGCCACCTTCTCTGCCAGGCTGAGCCAAGGTCCCTCTAGGACTCCCAGGCAGAAACAAGTCAGCCCCCCAGGTCCCCGGACTCACTCCTCCTGTCCCCTGTGCCACTGTGAGGACCTGCGAGTCTCAGCAGGCCACCTGCACTCCCTGGAGCCCCAGAGGGGTGCAACCTATAGGTTGTCACCCAGTCAAGAAGCCAGGAGGCCCAACACCTTCCTGGGTGAATGCCTGGTGGCTTTGCAGTTGGGCTTGTGAATTTCGGGTGCTTTTCTTTTTTCAGCAAAACCACTGGCTCTTTGAGAAGGGCCAGGAGCTGCGACGTGTGCCTTGGTCCGTTGAATTATCAGTGGCTTAGATCCCAAACATCTCTGGCACATCACAAGGGGGAATTTTCTGATGCCAACCACCTTCCCAAACTATCCTGGTTGGCTGTGCTTCTATCCAAGGACCCGTGCACGTCCAGCCTCTCTGACATTGCGCCATGCCGCTCCCACACAAGGCTCTCCCCTCCCACATCTGTTAGGCAGCCAGAGAGAAAGGAGCAGGGGGCAAGACTGGACGAACCTGAGAGACCTAAGGGGGAACTTCAGCAGGACCTCACAGTGGGAACCCTGCCTCGCTGCAGGTGGAAAAATGCAGGGTTCCACTTAGTCCCCCACAGCAAAGTTTCCAACTTGGCAAAAACAGCGCAGACACATTGAGGCGTGGCCTGCAAAGAGGGAGGGGCCTTCCCAAATGCATATGCATGAGGGGGCAGGGCTTCCAGACTAAATAAGCTCACCACCAGGAAGCCCGGCTACTATTTTCCACTCCCTCTCTCTGGAGTGAAACTTCTCTGTCCCAGGCCATTTTCCACAGTGGGGAGGTGAACCCTTCCAGGCTCTCTCTCCTGAACATACCCGGACCCTTTCTCTGGAACGCAACCCCTTTATCACAGCCTTACTTTACACTGTACCTCCACTTCCTAGATAAACCTTTTATAATCCCACACTCCTGCTTCCATTGGAAATCTTTCTCTTGGGAAGCAAGAACTGAAGAAGGGAGATCGTTGCCTGATATTTCTAGGAGAGATTATCACCCTAAAACAGATCCAAACACCAAGAGGTCCACTGGGATGGCCCTGGGATGTGCCCAAAGTCCTCAAACTCAGTGTGTCCACCTGAGACTCCCTGTGTCTCCCAAGCCCGCCTGTCTACTTGACCGGGCCCGTGGCTGACCAGCTGAAGAACTCTGAGCAGGATCTGGAATGTGGGCAAAGCAGTCCTGAGTCCCCTTGCCTAAGGACCTGAAGACATCTGCTCAAAACTAAACAATAACACACTGAAAGCTAGCTGCCTCTCGGCACCAGGACTGGGCCATGGAGGGCCTGGGTTCCCGAGGGAGCTGGCCCCAGGCAGCCCTCAATGCCCACCCTCGGCTGTCAAGAGTTAAAGAAAGAGGAGAGGCAGGGTGTTGTAACCTCCTATCCCCTGAAATGACACAGCAATCCCCAAGATACTCCGCCAAGGTCCCCTTCAGTAATTCAGTGCACCGGATTCAATCCTGCCACTGAGAGACCTTGGGAATTCTTCCTGGAGAACCACAGCAACATGTCCTGGGCATACTTATTTCTAGGCACCCCACCCCCCACGGGAGGGAGCCAGGTCCAAGAGTCCAGTGGTGTTGGGAGGCCCCTGGGGAGATCCCGGGCCCACCAAGCAGAAACCACCTGGCTGTCGGTGCTAAAGCAGGAGCTGGCTCTTCACCAATGTCCATGAGGGGCAGAATCAGGCTGAAAGGCAACCTTCATTTACAACAGAGACCCCCGTCATTTAAAAGAGCACCGCTCCATCCTTTAGAAATGGCCTCTGTAACGCCGGCAAATTAGCGTGCAGCTCATTTCTAACGAAAGAGAAGAAATCGAGACGCTTAGAATTAGCATCTATTCTCTGTGAGATCTAATTAGAAGAGGCACAGTCCCCCCCCTAATGCCCTGGGCCCTGCATGTGCCGGGCCACACACAGTGGTCACTGCCCAGCTCATGAACACCCGCACGCTCCTGGGTGCCCATGTTAAATTGCTTGTTGTTCCTTACGGTGACAGTGACAGCAACCCCAGAGCCCTGCTGGTCACTGGAGAGGACCACGGGGCTGTAGAGAGCGCCGGCACACCGCTGGACAGGGTCAGGCTGCCTGGACTTCAGGCCATGCTAGTTATATTAGTAATAGAACGTTCATGGCAATAAGAATAGGATTTTTTTTTTCCCCTGAAAATGTACTATCATTTCTGAACCTAAATAAGAAGGGATCGGGTAAATGAATCAGACTGAACCATTTAATCCGTCCTGACATTAGCATACTGAGCCAAACAGCTCAATCTACACAGATGTTCAACAGGGAGCTCAGCTTTCCTAACTGTTGACCAAAGCAGAGAGCTTCCTACAGACCAGCTGCCCAGCAGGAGCCAGGAGGCCGCGGCCCTGCAGCCTGGAGCTCAGCGCCATTCTGGGAGAGCAGGCGGGCGGGAGGAAGGGCCCAGCAGGCAGCCGCTTCTCAGTCAGCGCCTCCGGAAGAAGCAATGTGCAGGGCCCCCCGTGAATGGGACCTCATGGGAAACAGGGTGCTTGTAGGTGGAGCTGAGGTAGGGTCATGCCTGATGAGGACGGTGTCTGCCCCAGGCACCAGTGCGCTCCGAGGAGAGATCTAGACACACCGGAGAGAGGCCACGTGATAGCAGAAGCTTGGAGGGAGCTGCCACCAGCCAGGGAGCTTGGGAGGGATTCTCCTCGGAGCCTCTGAGAGGAAGCAGCCCGCCCACACCTCACTGCAGCTTCTGGGTACTTGCCACGCAGGCCCAGAAGTCTGACCCACTGGGCACAGGAATCCTGATCCTGACACTGTCCCCACCCTAAGGCACGACTAGGAGGGCACCACATTCAGCCTTAAGACTGTGCTCCAGGAGTCCCTGGGTGTTGGGGTCTTAGCCCGACGGGCCCGGAGAGACCTCGCCTCAAGATGGCGCCTGGCAGAGTGCCAGGAGCAGCTGCAGGTGGTAACATCCTAGGGCTGTGCCATGTCAGAGCGCATGTGCCGGCACGTCAGAGGGTGAACAGTGCGTGCCCAATAGGGGGCTGCAGTGTTACTTAGGTTGCCTGAGTGATCTACTCCCTGATAGGCTCACTGGGTTTTCCCATACCTGACTGGAATATGAGGAGTCTCTCCCGTGATGGAGAGGGGGGAAAGAGAATAGGGAGAGAGTAAGAGAATAGAGGGAGAGAAGAATAAAGAAGCTTGCACCATTCCTGTGTGATTGTTGTCTCCTCGGGCCCTCGAGGGCGGGGTCCGGCTCAAGGGACGATACCTGGGCCCTAGAAAGTATGACACCTGGGCCAGGGCACCCACGCCCTGCCACCCTCCACAGGCAGCCCTCTCTCCTCTCACCCCCACAGGGCTGGGGGACACAGTGGGCTCCCTTACAAATCCTCAAGCCGCCAGGAGCAGTCTGCAGGCCACGTCGGGAAACAGCACACCAGCCCGGCAACAGAGTCACTGACCCCGTGTGCCGCAGAAGCGACTTCTCAAACCCAGGCACTTGGGTGGGGGAGAGCACAGACCCCGCGTGGTGCTCACCGGCTCTGCGAGCACAGCTGGGATCTGAGGAGCCGAGAGAGCAACACCACCCACCAAGTCCAAAACCTAGGTGTGACCACAGGGCCCTTGTCCGCACGGTCTGGGAGGAGGTGCAATGCTCCTGCACTGGCTCGACTGAGCTGGGCTGCATCACCCCATGATAGAGGACCCCGAGGGTCACACAATGTCAGGCCTGTTCTATCAGCAAGCTACCGTCGTGGGGGACTGGGACAGCCAGCCCGTCGTCCTTTCTGATATCACACTGCCTCTAGCCAGTGCCCCGCAGAACGAAAGCAGGGAAAAGGCAAAGCCAGAAATGCACAATTACAAACTCCCGGCCATGTCACTGTCGGCCAAGGACAAAGCCATCCGGAGGTCAGGCCAGGGCAGGGGCTTCAGCGCTGCCTGGTGCCCTGCTCCCAGGGGAGGCCTCCTCGGGTCACCAAGTGATCCCAAAGCACTCCTGGCTGAATGCTGGAAGGCTAGAGTGGGGCTGATTAAACTGCATTTGCATATGCTTTCCCATTCTTCAATATTCAAGGAATAAGAACTTGCGATACTTTTTTAATAACTTAGACTTAATTCATATTTAGATATTTCTTTGTGTGCAGCTGCCTGCTTTGTTAGCCATGATGAGGCATAGTGAGACCCCGTGGAGAGTGGGGAGGGAGCGCTTGCTTATCATGCAGATTACTTGGCCGTGCCTGGGGCCTGGACTTGGCTGCTGGTGGTCACTGCTGCAACAGGCCTACCTGCCGCAGGTGCTCACCTGCTCAGACCCACCTCGGGCTTCCCAGCCTCCAACGGGCCAGCTGCCTGAAACCAGGGGGTCAGGGACAACATCCTGCACTCCTGGGACCCCCAGAGGCTGCCATGCCTGGCAGAGATGGGGTGCTCAAATAGATGCGTGGCTCTGGACTGAACGGGTCCAGTACACTGAAGCAAGTTTGCACACTGAAAGAGAGAAACTCAAGTTTGCTTATCTCAAACTTATAATTCAACTGAAAAATTATTTGGAGAAAAACAGCTGCCCTTACTCCCTTGAACTCTCCCTTGAAGACGTCAGGGTAAATCTACCCAGCCCTTGGGCTGGCACAGGAGTGTTGGTGGCTCCTCATTCCACACATGCCCCCCACTTCCTGTGCAGGGTACCAGTGACTGGACCCCAGAAACAGGCAGCAGAAACTGGGTACTGGCTGAGGTCCCACAGCTACAAGGTCCAGGCCCTGATGACACGGAGCAGAGCACCCAAGGAGGAGGCAGGAAACACTGGCCTGCAAAAAGTGCCACCATCCAAGAAGGACCCGTCCGAGGAAGCTCCATGGAACATCAGCCTGTCACAGCCTCCGGGGGATCCTGCGGGCAGCGGCTCTCCCTCGGCTGGACCCTGAGTGGCCAGGACACTTGACCAGGCCGCTGAGCTACTGCTGGAGAGAGACTGACTTGCAGAAGCCCATCTCAGGAAGACGAGAGGATGTCGGTGGCTTGAGATGGGCTTCTGCCTATAGACAGGGGTGGCCTGGCCACCAAGTCCCAGATCCCAGGGGCACTGGCAGGTGCCACTGAGCCAGGTGGCAGAGCTGAGGGCGCTGAGCTGCAGATCCAGCAGACAAAGAGGAAAGATAGGCCTTTCCTATGAACAAACACTGGTGCTCCTGGCTGGCAAGGGGCCTCCTGTCAATGTGACACATCACCCCCACTGAGGGGACCTGAGTCACCACCACCTGTTAGAAAACTGCAGTAAGGCAGTCATATGCACCTCGGTGTAGACACAGGAGCGCTTCAGAGGGGCACCCATGTTCCAGCAGCCCTTCTGCCTGCAGGCCAAGAGCTCCATCACGAGCTGCCACCTGCTCCCAGCACTCAGCACGGGTAGACAGGGGTACGGACAGGACGGGGTTCCCAGCAGGAGGCTGGAGATGAGGAAGGGACTACCCACAGAGGCTGGGCCACCTCCTGGCAGCCCAGGCGCCCACAGGGGAGGTCCGTGCCTCTGAGCCAGCACCAGTGCCTAGCTAGGGAGCAGGTCATGTGCAGAGGGTCTGGCCCCAGTATGCCACCTGCCAGGCTGTCCCTGCCCACCCTGTGCAAACTGCTTAACTATGACCAAAATGACGGTTGTCTTTTTAAGCCACTAAGTTTTGTGATGACGCTTTTCTTTTTTTGTTTGTTTGTTTCAGAATTAACACTTTTATTTTCAATTAGATGCAACTCTATTTCACGGAAGTTCAGATTATTTTTGAAGAGATATTTGGGATCATTGATACCTTTTAATACTACTAAGGTTAATATGATGCACTGACTTTCTGAATGCATTTAAAAGGATAAAATATTCCTTTTAATGCAGAGGAAAAGAACAGATGTTGCTCTAGCACAGAATCAAAGCCAAGGGAACTATACAGCACACTCGGGTGTTTATTGTGCAAAGGGATGACACTTTTCGTGGAATAGAAGCTCCTCCAGATGGGGCCTGCAGAGAAGTTGCATTATCCCAGGGGGGTGAGTGGTGACCGAGGACAGCCCTCCCACGGAGAGAAGGACCCCCAGGTCACCGAGCATGGCTAGTTAGCCTGGTCCTGGTGTCAACCACAATCGGGAAAGACACAATCACCAATGCTATGGTCCTGAATGCCAAAATTCCTAAAGCCCCAAATCACAAGCCCAAAAGACTGAAATCCCAAATGTAGAAATCCGGAAAACTAAAAATCCTGCAAACTGCAATTCCCACAGGGGCTATAAAAGAAGGGAGGGGCAGAAAGCCATGCAATAAGGCAACAGGAAAAATGGCAATTTAGGACATCATTTGAGCTGGGTGTGGTAGCTCACGCTTGTGATCCCAGTAGTTGGGATGCTGAGACAGGAGGATCGAAGGTTCGAAGCCAGCCTTGGCAATTTGGTAAGGCTCTCAGCAACTTAGCAAGACCCTGTTTCCAAATAAATAAAATAAGTATTGGGGGGTAGTCCAGAGGTAGAAGGCTCCATCCCCAGTACCCAAAAAACAACACAACAAAAGAAAAAAAACTACATAATTTGCCGGGCTAGGTGTGTGACAGTAGGAAGGGGCTTGCGTTAGTGGTACGAAGTCCTGGGTTCCATCCCCAGTACCACATGCATGCATACACATATGTGTACACACACACACACACACATTTGTCTACACTGGCGCTCCTTCTGGCTGATGAAATTTCAGGAATGGAATCTTAGAAATTTAAGAAGCAGATACCTTAAGAAGACAGCAAAGTCTCTGACTGACGGGAAAGCAACTCCGCGCACAGTGGGCTAAGAGGCGCAGCCATGCTGCTATTTGATCACTGGGCTCTTGCTGCCAAATCCACAGTCTCTGAGTGGAAGTCTATGAGTTAGGTCTGCGCTCCTAACACCACACAGAAGCATGACACAGAAGACGGGAAAACTCAGTAAGGAGGGATGCTCATGTTGGTGTACACTGAGTCACACAAGAGTTTTCAAAAGAGCAGCACCAACTGAGAAAATGAATGTGAGCACATTTTCCGAGGAGAGGGATGCCCTAAAGAGAAGCAGTTGCTATCTGTGGCAAAGCGACAACTCCAAGATGTAGTTAATGATGGCGCACGCCAGCCAGCCGGCTCTTGGGGCCCCTCCCGCGGGTGCCTGAACTTATCCGTGTGTAGTACACTCTTCCACGTGTTGAATGGATTTTCTTTTTTAGTTTTTTTTTTTTTTTTGCGGTACTGGGGCATTGAACCCAGGGGCATTCTACCTCCAAGCTACACCCCCATCCCTATTTTCTACTCTTTACTTTGAAACAAGGTCTCACTAAGTTGCAGAGACCTCACTAAAGTAGCTGAGGCTGGCCACGAACCTGCGATCTTCCTGTCTCAGCCTCCCAAGTACTGGGATTACACGCATGCGCCACCACGCCCGGCTTCTTTTTAACTTTAAATGTTGTCTTGCTTTGTTTTAATTTTTTCCCCACTACTCAAGATTGCCAGAATTAATTTTTACAGTTCACTGTGCTAAGTATTTGATCTTCAAGTCACTCCCAATACTGGAAGTATGAATCGTGTCAAGGCTGGTAGAGGGTTCTCATTGATTGTATGCATTCCTTGACTCCATCAAAGGGCACGCTATGGTTTGGATCTTGAATGTCTCCCTAAGGACTAGGTGTGGAAGGCTTGGTCTCCAGGCCACGGCACTATGGGGAGGTGGTAGGACCTTTAAGAGGTGGGGCCTAGCAGAAGGAAGTCAGGTCGAGGGGGCGTGTCCTTGCAGGGGATTCTGGGAAACCCCCCACCCCCCGCTCCTTCTCTTCCTCTCTGTTTGGCTTCCCAGCAACCAGGAGGGGAGCAGCTCCCTCCACCATGTGCTCACACCATGTATGCTGCTTTGCCAAAGTAAGCCTTTCTTCTCTTTAAGCTGTTTACTTGGGATATTTTGTTGCAGTGACTGAAAGCTGACTAACACAGTTCATTATCACAAGGTAGGTGTTGTAGGTAAGCACTGTGCTTGTACATAAAATGTTGACGTTTCCTCAGTTGGTGAAAGGATGCCTTTCTATACCTCTGCACTTGTGAAAGTAATACGTCTCAGGATCTTGGCACACACGGTGGCCCGATCAATCTTATCAAAAGACAGGTTGTCTGTTCACTTTAGATGACTGCAGTAGTAAAGTAGGTCGTGAAATTATCAACCTTAGGGACATGTGTTCATGCATTTTTCTTTTTTACCTATTTGTTTCTATGTATGTATGTATTTATGTATTTATTTATTTATTTACTCACTTACTTATCTTTGCAATATTGGGGACAGAACCAGGGACTTCCTGCATGCTAGACAAGGGCTCTACCACTGAGTTACATCCCAAGCCCTGACCTACTTCTTCATGAATATGGTTTACCTGCTCATAAATTTATACACATGAGGCTTTCTGAGTGTTTTTGCTTGCAAAAAGATGTTATTATATTGCCTACCTTATTGTGTAAAGTGGCCTCTGAAGTTTTTTGGCATATTTTTTTTTACATTTTTTTCAAATAAATTCTCTTTTAAAGTCATAAACATCTTTTGAAGAAGTTTTAAATTATTTTTTCAGAATTCTAGTTTGGGGGTTTCGATCTTTGGGGATTCTGTTTAAACTTTAGAGACTTTAGGCTTTGGGGATTTTGATCATTTGGGATTTCAGTGATAAGGACCGTGTCTTTCGAGACGTCTGGCCAGCCCTCCTGGTTACGGGCTATAGAGTGAAGATCAGAACCAGCTGAGCACAGAGACTGAAGGCAGCAAGAAGAAGACGGCGCACCGTACCACGGAAAAGACGCCACCAGCGAAGCTCTGGTGGGGCCCAGGGGCCCGGGCAGGTGTTCTCTGGTACCGTGGCTGCAGGACTGGGTATGGAGGTTGGGAAGGTGAAAGTCAGGGCTCAGGGTCTCATCCCTAGAGACACAGGTCACCTGGAAGCCGAGAGTCATGGGCACTTGGGCCCCACCCAAGATCCTAATCCAAGAGGCGCTGGCGATTCCTATGGCAGTCAGTGAGGAGTGACAATCTAGCATGAAACCAGACATGAGGGGTGAGGGAGGGCGACCGTCCTCAGGCCTGAGTGGACGCCCAGCCCCTGGAGTGTGCGTTGAAGCACAGACACAGGCCACCCAGAGCTTCTGACTCTGAGGCCGGGGTGGGAGCAGGATGTGCGCTCCCAGCCCATGGCCAGCTGGTACAGGGGCCACCGAGCGAGAACCACAATCACACAGGATGGCACCAGCTCCGTTTGGAGGCCAACACGGGGTCATACTGTCTGACCCTGAGCTACAGAGGAAATGGCCTCATGCTCTTGAGCAATCCTTCACAGTGGAATAGTACTCAACAATTAAAAAGGCACGAGATGCCAGGCATGGTGGTGCATGCCTGTAATCACAGTACTTGGGAAGCCGAGATAGAAGGATCAGAGGTTCAAGGCTAGCCTCAGCAACAAGGGCCTTACTAAGGCGCATTAGTGAGGTTCATGCCTGCAACCCCAGTACTTGGGAAGCTGAGACAGGAGGACCAGAGATTCAAGGCCAGCCTCAACTTAGCGAGACCCTGTTTCAAAATAAAAATTAAAAGAGGCTAGGCGTGTCGCTCAGAGGGAGAGTGCCCCTGGGCTCAATCTCTAGTACCAATAAGAATTAACTAATTAATCAAAAAGGCATGATAGTGTAATCTCATGAAAAGTTTCAAGATAATTATGAAGAATGGAAAAAGCCAGTCAAAAAAAAAGGAACATATCACAGGACCAATTTGCACAAGACGCCAGGAGGGACAAAAGCAGAGGCCAAGCGTGGACTTCAGCCTCTGTGGAAGGGCCGCGATGCAGGCCAGGCGCCACCCTCATCTTAGCGCAAAGCTGCAGGTACACAGGATCACCGCTGAGGGCCCTGGGGCCGAGGACAGCAGAGGGACACACTGAGGGCCCCCAAGAACACAGAACCCAGCGGGATTCGGGCCACTAGGGAGGCAGAAAAGAAGGGAGGGGAGGAGGAAGGAGGTCCCCGCGCGCCTGGGAATGGTAAAGAGAGGCATCTTCAGAGAGGACAATGCTCCAGGTGGGCCGTGCCGTGTGCCCTTAGGGGCTCACAGTCAGGCCATCCCAGAGGCGATCTTGTCATGTGGCGTGCAGGTGAGTTACAGGCGGGTGAAGACAAGGCTCCTGACAGTAAAAACAAATGACAACCTGCCTTCTGCGTGCGTCTGACGGGGAGATCTGAGAGGCACATGCTAATGAAAGGCGAGAGGCCCGGTGCTCGCGGAGCAGGGAAAAGCTTCCAGAGGGCCACGGTGCCCAGCGGACTTCCATCTGAGTGGCCTGCCCCTTTCTGACAGCGCTGGCCTGCTATGTAATCTGGCAATTACTCGCCTGCAGAACCATCAGTAACTATTCCCAAGAAGAGAGAGTCGGAAAGTCCCGATGGCGGCTGCAGAACTGGAGGCAGCCCGCTTCGCTTGCTAGGAACCGTGGGAAACTGGCTTCCGGCATCTCGGTTCTAATGATAAGCGGAGTCTACAAGTGCATGGAACACGGACCAACAATCAGAGCGCAAGCTGCCACACTCCTGTCCAAACGAGGATCCCCCTCCAGAACCCCCGCCCCCGAGCCCCACTTAGACAGGAGGACGGCGTCTCGGGCCAGTCCCCAGGGCCCACAGCTGTCCCTGCAGCTCATCATTAAGGAAACACGCAAGCAACTCAGTGCCCATTTGCACGACGAGCCACACCCTCCTCCGCGACACAGACGGGCCTCCTTCAAACCTGCCTTTAAAGATAATAAACTCCCTCCTGGCGCCAGAGTATAAATGGCAGAAAACCGCTTGGGTCCTGCACCGGGGCTCTGCCAGCGCCTGGTCAGGACCGTGCCGCCTGCCCTCAGGTAGGCTGTGCTGGAGAGACACGTGGGTTACTACACACGGGGCAGCAGGGTTCAGCAAACCTGATTGTTTACACACTCCTCCGATGTGTGTGGCAATCAAGTCCCTGGACAAAGCAGGCCTGCTAGTGATGGGCACGGATTTGCTGGAGTTGGAGGAGACTCAATGTTCAGAAGACCTGCAAACCCTTCACATGCCGCTCCCACGATGCCAACAGAAGGCAGACGAGAAGCAATGGCTTCCAAAGCCAGCGCGTGTGTGAGTGTGAGTGAGTGTGAGGTGGGAGGGTCCGTTCCGTGCTGCCCTCTCCCCACCAGCTCCTTCCCCCACAGAAGGACCTACCCTGTGCACAGAATACTGTGTGCCGCCCGAGTACCAGAATGGCGCCGGGGCTGGCCCCGAGCAGACAGCCCAGGCGCAACGTTGAAGCTCTGCCGTGCACCTTGGCAGCTGCGGACAGAGCACCTAACCCAGCTGAGCCTCGATGCCCCTCTGGAAGATGGCTGTCACCATGCCTACTACACACGGCTGTTACAAAGACGACAGAGAGGAGGGCTGGGAAGCCCGGCATGGTAGCTGGGCATGGAACTCCAGGCCTTGCTCCCGCACACCCTGTCTCTGCAGACGCGGTCAGGCAGTCTCCACTGGTCCTGTAAGATCGCGGCCCCAGGGGATCGTGCTCCAGGTGGGTAACGGGTCTGCTGAGTCCCAGGGAGTGGCAGTCAGCAGAGGGACAACTGCCGAGGGAGCGCAGGGCTCCTTCGGGAGCCACTCGGGTGACGGGGGGCTAACAGGAGACGAGGCCCTTCGCTCCTCAGGAGCACCGACTCTCCTCCATTCTGGGAGCAGGGACTCGTGGAAGGTTCTGCCCCACAGGGCGGGGGGCACGTCGGGAACACGCCCTTGTCACACACGTGTGTGTGTGCTCTCTCACTCAGCAACACAGGGCAGGACCATCGCAGTACCCCAACACTGCTGAGAGGTGAACCCAGAGTCTAAAAGACATCGAGATAACCAGCAGGCCCCGGGAAGAGCGTGTCACCATGGGGGTGACATGGGGGTTTGGGGGCAAGGAGGCACGCTGCCCTGTGGGGCCGGATGGAGCCAGGACCTGTGGCGGTCCTAGTGAGGGACAGAGGCACGTGAGGCCGCCCTCGGTGGGAGGAGTGCTGGGTCTCTGTCCCCATAGGTGGCCAACTGCACAACCCAGGCAGCAGCAGGAAAGCCAACAAGGCGCGGTGGGGCAGTGTGGACACAGGAAGGGCCACTGAGGGAGGGGGCCTGAGAGCAGAGGAGGTGACAGATGACAGGGGCGTGAAATGGATGGCTCCTCCTCTCGGCCCCCGGATGGGAAAGGGCTGCGGTCTCATTTGCTGGGGATGAGCAGGCTCCTGCTGAAGGATGCCGCCCGAGGCCCCGCCGCACAGCCAGATCAGCTGCCAGCTCACGGGCTGACTCGAGCTTCAAAACCAACTCGACTTAAATGCGTTCTCAATCACTGAGAGGCAGCTAGCGGGAGACGCCGCGCCCGTAATGGTGAGCAGGGGTGCAGACAGAGGAGCCCCAAGGGCACCCGGTCTACACAGCTTCTGGTGCAGGCAGTGTAGACTGTCTCCCATTCACTCCTATCAGCCACTGGTGTCACCCCAGGAAACTTCTCGGCCATGCTGCCCTACCAGACTCCTCAGACAGACCCACGACCGGACAGCCACAGACGTGTGCGTGAAAAGCAAAGACAGGCCAGCAAGAAGCCTGGGCGGGGGGGTGGGGCCCTGCTGACCAATGACAGGGCCCTGCAAACCGTGACGATGGGGGGGGGGCTCTGCACACCAATGACAAGGAGCAATGCTCGCCCCGTGCTGGGGACTGAACCCAGGACCTTACATGTGCGGGGCACATGCTCTGCCTGCCACCGAGCGACACCCACAGCCCCAGAGCTCTTGACGTCACCTCTGACCCTGGAGGGAAGGATGTGTGCGCTGCGGCAGTTAACCACCGCCCTGCTGTCTCCCCACCAACCACGTTAGCCAGGCAAACTACCGTGCTCGCCCTCTCTAAGCAGCAGCTCCGGGCTGGTGGCCAGGAGACTCCAGGCCCCGTCCTCCTGAGCTCATGCTGAGGATGAAGATAAAGATAAAGGCCGTGGGTGAGCCAAACTCTAGCGCGGCTCTCGGGCCCGCCAGCAGAGGGCGCAAGGGGGCAGCCCTGTCACCTGTGGCCACCACAGCCCTGCAGCACACACACTGGTGGGAGTGACCTGCGAGCCGTCCCGCATAGCTCCCCCAGGGCCTCAGGGGTCACCTTCCCGTCACTTTGCAGGAAGGGGGATGAGACCCGGCGCTCAGGGCACCTGCTCACGGCCACCCAGCTGCTCAGGGCAGGGTCAGAAGACACCGATGCCAGAGAAACATGGTTCCAAGCCCAGAGCCCCCACAACGGCGCACATGCCCCATGGGCTGCACCCCACACTGCAGTGGTCCTGTACAAGGTGCTGAGGGGAGGAGGGGATCTGCCCCGTGAGTGTGCAGCCATTCATCCAGCCCCCCACAAAGGTCCTCCTCGGCCACCTCACAGGTGCCCACTGCTGGCCCCGCTCCTTGACTTCAGCAGCAGCGTGGCGCTTTTCTTCTGTTATCACATCAGCAAGGGGGTAAGCGGGGGCCCAGGATTCCACGGGCCTGCGAGGGAAGCCGTGCCACACTGCTGGAACAGCGCTGAGCTGCCACTGGAAGGCTCTCAGCCGCGCCAGCACGGGAGCACGGTGTCAGGCCGCACGGAGCAGACGCTGAGAGGCAGATCTGTGGCGCATAAACAATGCAGCCAGAGGAGCGCGGGGAGAGCCGGAAACAGGCCAGGCGCTGTGCAGAGGACAGAGCGCGACCACCCAGGACGGCATCCTGCGGGGATGGAGTGGGCCCTCGGGGGGAGACAGCCAGGGCCACAGGCAGCTACCCTGGTCACGGTCAGCTGCTGATGAGGCACCCACTGGTCCCTCAGGCCAATGGCGAGGCTTCAGCGTGGACCCCGAGTCCCGCTCACACAGTGTCTTCTCCCAAACAGCGTCCAGCCCTCGCTGCAGCTCAGCTCCCGCTCCCGAGAAGAACTAGCTCCTCTCAGTCCGGGGCACTGATGGCTCCCGGGCTCAGCTGCGACCCAGAGGTTCTGCAGGACAGCCGCCACTCGGGCACGCACCTGCGTCTCTCTCAGTGCTCCTAGCCAGGTGGCCAGGGCAAGCCGCAGCCTCTCCGAGCCTCAGTTTCCTCTTCCTAAAGTGGAGACGTTGCAGCTTCCTGGGAAGCACTCCTTGTCCTCCATTTCTCCCTGCAGCCGGATGTGGCTTGGCGATCCCAGGAGATGGAATACGCCGGGAATACACCAGCACGTGTGCGAGCCCAGGAGGCTCCGAGGACGCCAGCCCTGCGGTTCCACTCTCAGCTGATTCGGCAGAATCAGGTGCCGTGTTTCTCAGCCAAGGTGAGCTTGATGAGACACCATGAATTCACCCTGACTGCCCTCCTTCCTCCTGGCACCCAGAACCACACACTCCAGCTGTGAAAAAGCCACCAATTACCCCCTACACTCAGCGCCTGCCAGGGCTCCCCAAGGAACCAGCCCTGCTCGCTGGGCCTGTAGGAGAAGGTGGCCCCAGGGACCAGGACGGCCAGGATCCTGCATCCCCTGCGCTCTGCCTCAGGGAGGGAAGTGCGGCTGGATGTGGAGGCCATCAGCGTCATCAGCAGTACTGGGAACTGGCCTCTCTGCCATCAGGAAGAAATGTGCCCCGCCCCCCATCAGGCAGGAGAGGATGGCGGCTGGACCTGACCTTCTGGGACCAGGAGGACTGGGGCGCGTGGAGACAGCCGTGGCCCCAGACTGAGGGTGGATACAATTTGGGGGGCAGCATGTGGAGTACTGTCAAGAGGCCAAAGCCAAACACCAGACCCGACAGTGGCCACTAGCACGGGGGCACAGGAGGCCCGAGCGCCAGCCCAGCAGGCCAGGTCACAGCCTCAGGGTCGAAGCTCGGCAGGAGGCCGCGGGGGTCCTGCAGAGGGCCAGCCGGGCCGTGACAAAGCATCAAAACAGCGCAGACACAGGATTAGTGGCGCCCTCTCAATGTGGTGGGTCGGATGCCACCCGGCTAGGGGCAACGGGCACAGTAAGGCTTGGGCACGTGCGTGTTTGCCCGACAGAATGCAGGCTCTGGGAAAGGCAAGCGCTGGCGCCGGCACCAGCAGGGCTGCCGTGCAGAGAAGGGCGAGAAGGAGCCTGTGGCCACTGTCCCACAGAGAGAAGTCTGTCACAAACACCGGCCAGCAGTGACACACACACAGCCGAGCTGTGTGACCCCAGAAGCGTCACCTCCCTTCTCTGTGTGGGCTGCAGTCTTCCTCGACATAGCACAGGCCCAGGTGGGCCAGGTTGTTAGGCCCTGTCTCATTCTCAACAGGTGGAACCGATACCTCCCTTCCACCCATCACGAGGGCCCCAAGCCCCTCCCGGGCCATCTGTGTGCCGGACCCTCCACAGGCCCAAGGGTGCTCCCTGGAGGGGACCAGGGCTGACAGGTCTGGCCGTCCTGGTCAGCAGGGCACTGGGGCAGCTGGCCTGATCTCTGTACTGCACAACCATTTAGCACTTCCTAAGGGACTCCCGTATATGAAAGGCTTGCAAACTGCGCTACATCCAAATAAACATTATTAAGAGCAAGTCTTTGCATCTGAAGCATTCTAGTCTTTCTCCAGAAGTGGGTCCCCTGGGATGCCAGTCACTCTCCGAGTGAGCCGTAGTGACGGAGGACCCAGAGGACTCGCTGACACACCACTAACGGGTGTCGGAGGGGCCTGGTAAGGCAGCCCTGCCTAGAAAAAGAACACCAGCGAGCTTGATGCCGGCCAGATATATCCAGCTAGAGAAGGGGCATTGTATTCTAGAATCTCCAGGCTCTGCCATATATTCTTAGGATGAAATAAGAAAATAAGTGTTTTAGAAAACAAGCCACAAAGGGGAACTGTTAGGAAGTTCATCACCAAGTACAGGCTGACCAGAAGCCAGGCCATTGGCCTGCCAGATGTTCACCGGGGCCGGGTAAAAGGCCTAGTCTCTCCGCACAAGCTTCTGTGGGCTTGTCAATTACACCAAGAGGTTTTCCCAGGAGACAGGAAGTTAATATTTGGAAATCTCAACGCTCGGTGACAGGAAGCCAATGGCTGTCCTGATGTCAGGAGCCTGGTCACCATGGGCTCGGGGACAGGAGCCAAGCATCCACATGGCAGAGTGCAATGTGGCACCAGGGAGCCAGGCAGAGCGCTGGCCTCCTCCTCCTGGCCATTAACAAAAGGTCAGAGAAAATTGGACTAGAAACCCTGCGAACACTCCCCACGCTGGGGACACAGGAGGCCAAGCTCCTGGAAGCAAATCTTAGGTTAACTTTGACTTTCAAGTTTCTTCCAGAGCAAGAAGGAGGTAATTATCAGGGTAGGCTGGTCTGTAGAAGAATCTATACAGCAAGGGCTCCCGTGCAAGTAGGTGTGTCCCTGCGTGGGGCCGCAGGGCCCATTGGGACCGGAGAAGGAGCTTTCCTACCACCGACACTGCTCCTGCAGCCCCCTCCCCGTAACTCAGCACTGGGCGTCAGCAGTCAAATCACCCCTGCCTGCCCCACACCCAGCATGGGTGTGTTGGGAGCCAAGGCGGGAGGGTATGGTGGTGCTGCAGGGGCAGGAGAGGGGCAGGAAGAGGGCCTGTCCCTGGGTAGTGTTAATGCTACTGCTCCTCCTCGGTCTGCCCACCCCACCCCGGGGCTGGCAGGCACCCTCAGGAAGACCTTGAACTCCAAGATCAGCCTGCCATGTGCTCGTGGCTCCTGTGCTTTGCCTGGTGAGGAGACTATAACCGGGGACCCCGGATGAGACTACTGAGCACTCCCCAGGAGTCACGGGCGCTGGGAGGTGCTGGGCCAGGCAGCCCTGCCAGGGACATGCAGAGCCCTCCACCACCTGCCCATCACTGCGCACAGAGGGCCACCCCACTTCTGCACCACGATGCGGGACTGAAGGCCACAGAGAGCCAGCAAAGGCACCCCTGCCTTTCTGACGGTGCCGCCTGGCAGGTCACCTCTGGGCTGGGCCTGACCTGCCAACACTCAGGGATTGTGTGGGCTCCAACTGAAGCTCCTGGACCCTCAAGCTGTCCCACAAAGGAGACAGGGCCACACCCAGGCTCTGAGCAGCAGGGCCCGCCCCTGGGTTCCTTCCTGGGTTGCACACCGCAGCTGGGTCCCAGAGGAACCTCACACACAGCGACGGTGGCGGAAGTTGGCCCACCAGCTCAGGCGGCTTGGGCGGCTGGGAGGCACCCACGACCCAGCTGCCGTGGCTTCTGCTTGTCATCGCTTGGTCCTTTGGGCTGAAGGAATCTACTCTGTCTTACTTTTTTTTTCTTTTTGTGGTACAGGAGACTAAACCCAGGGGCGTTCTACCTCTGAGCTCCATCCCCCAGCCCATTTCATTTTATTTTTAATTTTGAAACAAGGTCTCACTAAGTAGCCAAGGGCCTCGCTGAGTTGCTGAGACTTGGCCTCAAACCTGAGATCCTCCTGCCCCAGCTTTCCAGGTTCTGGGATTATAGGCGTGCACCACCACTCCTGCCTCCCTTTCTGACTCTTTGCTCTTGACCAACTTGCCAAGCAGGAGTTCAACCCACGTGGTCTGAGAGGAGTGAGAACATGGATATCCAAACTACCAGGCTGGGGCCAAGGCTGGGCCTCGGAGAGTCCTCTGGGAACAGGAATAAGGTCAGAGTAAGGGCCGGAGGAAAAGCAGAGGCTCCCGCCAGCACGGTGCAACCCTGCAACCTGGAGGACTGCAAAGCCCCGGGCAGGAAGGAGCACGCACCAGCTCCAGGGTGCTCAGGCTGCCCCTCAAGGTCCTCGCTGTGCTCCTCCTCAACGTGTATGAGCTGCCTGCCCCTCCTCGCTTTCACCAGCATGCAGTGGTGTAGCTTCGGGCCCTGCACTGCCCAGGGTTTTCCTGGGCACAAGGCTGGATCTGCTTCTCACAGGCAAGCTCATCTGGAACTCCCTCTCGGGACCAGCAGGTCGCCCCCTGCAGGCAATCAGCTCAGGTCTTCAGCACTGCGAGTTGAACGCTGGCCGCAATGACAGAATTCTATGATTTTCCTAGAAGGGTACCATTCTTATTTAATATGTAACCTTCATTAGCATTCTTTGTATATTCCTTTCTCTTCTACTCTTGTCAGAAAGCTTCCCAGGCTGTGCATTTTTAGTGTGTAGTGGGGGGCAGGACTGGCCCAAGTGTAACCGGAGCAGTGCCCTGCACGGAATGCCATGTCCCCTGTCCCTCCTCTGCCCACGTCCTTACACTGAGGTCAAGCTAAGATCGGGAGGGACAGGCATTCTCACGTGGGGTGGAGCCAAGCCCTCCTTTGGGGCTCTGTCCTGCAGCCCTGGTTCTATTTAACCTTTTGTCCAGAGGCCCAAAGAAGTTAGACACGATGCTTAAGGTCACAGTAAAGATGAAATATTAATGAATACCTCATCTTGAAGCTCAGCAAAAATGAGACGTAGCAAGGGAAGGCGTGTGAGCTTGGGTGGGGCTGGCAGCCTCTCTCACCTTCCACTCCTGTGGAACAAGCCCCGGAGCACCTGTGCAGACAGCCACTCCACAGCCCCGGGCAGGGGCAGAGGACGCAGGCCCAGGTCCCTGGGGGCCATGCTCTGATTCCTGTCCAGCTGGAACCTGCACAAGGGCAGGACATTGACCCCGCCACGTAGGTGTTTTGATCTCAAACCTCTTCTTCCTACCTCAGATCCCAGCCCCACAAACACCAAGGAGCAACAAACACCAAGTCCAAAGTCAGTCCAGGGCAGCCTCAGCCGCAGGCGGCTCCTGTGTCCCCAGCTTCGTTGCCCTGGCCCTGCACCCTCTCCTCGTTCTTCACGTGGCCTGGTGCGACCCCTCCCCAATGGTCTGTACTGCGCTGTCCCTCACCGGTGGTTCTGGGACCTCTCAGTGTGGGTCTCGAGCAGTCTCTAAGGGATGCACAGGGACTGAGGGGCCTTCCCAAAGGGCTTCGTGGCCTGTAAGGGACCCACCAGGCCAGGGGTGCTCCAGGGGACAGCGATCCCACATGCAGATGCTCTAGCAATGGCAGAACAGCACCTACCACGGGGTCAGCTCTAAGTTTAATATTAAAATGTCATTATTGTTAAATTCAACTCCAGAAGTGGCTGTGAGCTCTTTGTCTACTCTGGAGTGAGTACAAAGAAATAGGTCCAACCTAGTCACCTAGTCACCACTATTGATTGCACGGTGCCACTCAACCCCCTTGCATGTCGGCACCGAGAGAGCACCGGATGTCCAGGAGGCCAGGGAGGGCTCCACCGTCTAGCTGAGCGACTCCCCTGCAGACGTCTGCATGAGCGAGATTTTCCAGGTGACTGAGGACCACAGCAGAAACGGCTGCTCAAATCCGAACGGCCACGGTTACAAGGGACTGCCCTGTCCAGACTGTTGCTAGGTGCAGTTTATAACCACTCAAGAAATAGCTTTTCAGAAATAAAGATCTTATCAATTACAAGTTTAAACATTAGAGAGGGCTGTGGGGTGGATTCGGAGCGTCCCCGAGGCCCGTGGGTTGAGGGCTCAGGGCTACTCAGAGCCGATGGGAACTTTAAGAGCACGCTGGTAGGAGGACTCCAGGTCTGAGGGGACAGGGCCTCTAAGGACAGTGGGGCCCGGCCTCACCACAGTCCCAAAAGCAACAGGGCCAAGGGATCGCAGACGGAACCCCCAGGACTGTGAGCCAAAGTGAACCTTTCGTCTTCATAAGTTCATTACCTCGGGTACATGTTATTGCAACGGAATGCTGACCGACACAGAGACCTAAACATCATGTGAATCACTTTTCTTGTTCCAAAGACGACTCAGTGTCATCTGCAAATCAAGCTCTAGAGAGAGCCCTAGGTCAGGGCTGTGGGGGTTGTTACAAAGGTCCCAGACCTGCCTGGACGGTCATTCTTTGTCAGACACACATGGCCTGGACCTCTGCGCCCTCACACACTTGGCCACAAATGTACTGAGATGAACCAAAGCTGCGGCAGGAAGAAGCCACCTCCTCCGGAGTCCCTCCACAGACCCTGAATGCACTCTGAAAAACCTGACATGACTAAAATATGAAGAAAGAGCAGCTCGGTGTCACCAACCATACTCCAGACGTTCTTTATACCCTGCCTCTAAATCCCCAGGACACCGACTCCACTGCCATTCTGAAGTAGCGGATCTGCCCCCTTCCGGCTCCTCCCCACAAACTTATCAGCAGCCAGCCAAGTCTTGCTGAATATTCTCATTTCTAAATCCTTGCCCGCTGACAATGATGTATGCCTGCTTCCTGTAGGCGGGCAGGCATCAAGAGCTTACGCCCTCAAATCTTAATGGGCTTATGAAAAAGGATGTTGTAAGGAGACCTGCTTCTCCGGGTTTATTAGATTAACCCAATCCATCAGTTTCAATGCCGTCTGACTCACATTGTCGGCGCTGTGGGACCTGGACGGTTCGGGAGAGCCCCAGCCTCGGCCTCAGCGGGCAGAGGATCCAGCAGGTGCTTCTGCACGCAGAGGCTGGCCTGCCCTAGGCCCCGGCCCCATCCAGCTGCACCCCACAGGGAGCAGGCCCGGCCCCCCTGTCTCTGGGCCCCTTGGAACACCCTCCTCAAGCTTCCTCCCGTGCTGTGAGCCATCCGGCAGCCACGTCCTGGAACCAGCTCCTCCGTGCCCGAGCGTCCTGGGCACGAGGTCCTGGCCCTCGGGAGCTCCTTCTGGGCACACCCTCCCACTGTCTGTCCACTCAGCATCAATTCAGCCACAATCCCTGGCCGACAGGCCGGCAGCAGACTCCTCCCCAGCAGCCGGGACAGGAGGCATCCGCCCAAGCCCCCGCACCGCCTGATCACTGCTGCCGGGTCACCGTGGCTCACAGAATGTGCGTCAGGAGTCTCCCTCCTGGCACAGCGACGGGCCCGGGTCCTTGGAGTCAGTGCTGTGTGCTGGTGAGGGCCCCGCTGCATGGACAGAGCGACGGGCATCGTCACAGGGACGTCTTCTGTGAGCGAGGAGAAACGTGAGCACACGCTCTTGTGTTTCTGATCACAACTGAAAGGCAGTGTCACTGCCTGCGGCTGACTGGTTGGGCGCCATGCTCAAAATGACTTCTGGGAAAGCACCCACATCCACCCCTCGGCCTCTACTTGAACGCACTGGCGGAGCCTGTGCCTCCCTGCGCCTCCGCAGCCCACCCCACCTGAGACAGCGCCACCCTTCCATCTCCAGCCTCCACTGGGCCCAGGACCCGAGAGGCCCCAGAGAAGTCCCCTCTCCACCTCCTCCACTCCACCCTGTGGGGTCTGGCCCAACTCGCTGCTGCTCAGCCCCCCCGCTGACACCAAAATCCCGGCAGAGGGCCATGAGGGCTGGGTGAACTGGATAAACCTCCGTAGGCTCCGTGTTTCTGGGATAGGGTTGGTGCTTATGGATGGCCTTTCTTTGACAAATGTCCCAAGAAGATTGTAAGCTATCCTGTAAGGGGTTGAAGAGCTCCTGGAACCTGGAACGGCCAGCAAATAAACACCCTCATTTAGGGGGGAGTCACCACGAGGCTGCCGTCCTAGGATTACTAAGCAGTTTCCTCGCCAAGAGATGCAATACAATTTCATGGTTACTTGGCCCTGTAAAATAGAAATCCCCCCCTGACTTTTTTAAGATATGAAAAGGTTTATGATCAGGGTATGATCCATTCAAAATGAATCCGGACAAATGAGACAATCATGATGAAATTTAATTTGAGGAAAATTAGCTCAGTAAAGAGGCCATCATTATGCCCGAAGTTTTAATACCTATCAGGAGTTTTAGGAAGTGGCTCAGGATAGGGGCGAGTCAGTCTACCTTTTGACTCCTCAAAGTACGAACAACCCGCTACCTAATTTATTCTGAGTGGGGATGGAATTACGGGGAACTGTGGTTAACGAGGGGTCTGGGTCTTAAAGAGCCTGACCAATCACAGAAATGGAGAGCGCTCGCAATTTACGGGATATTAAGTTTTGTTTCCTGTAATCCTACACAGAGCCCATCAATGCTCTAGACTGACAGCTACTTTAGCCAAACAGCCCCAGGTAATGGGGCTAATGTTATTGGTCAGAAATTCCGTCACTGCCAAGAACTTCGGACGGCAAAACCTAATGACCAGTAATAACTTCCACAGTGCCTGGCATGGGACCACACAGGCTACAAAAAGTTAAAAAGGACTTCCGAGCCATGGCTGCTCTGGGGGCTGCACCCACAGGAGAACCAGGAGCAAAGCTCTGGGCTACGGTTCAAGATGATTCCCATGGGAAAAAAATTCACTGTAAGAGATGGGGACCTGAGGCCCAGCAGCGGGCTGTCTTGTGGGAAGAACCATCTGGACGGTTTTCCCGTGGGAAGGGTGAGCAGCAGGACCCCAAGGCCTTCTCCAGCTTCTCCAGGTGCTCCCGGCCCCCACTACTCCACAGATCCCATTGCTACCGTCATGGGCACTCACGAGCAAGCCTCCAGTGCTGGAGCCCAGGCCAGGGCCCGGGACTTGCATGGCCTTACAAGGCACCTGGCTCCCGAAGTCCCTCTTCCAGACCTACCCCTGCCTGATCTCCCAAGGCAGCGCCCCCTCCTTGCAAAGCCCCAGCACCCAGCCCACCGAGGGAGCACAGACGCCTGCCTCTTCAAGCGCCAGGCTGCACAGCGGCCACCTGCTTCTTTCTCCAGCTCTCTGTAGAGATATGAACCTAATCCCACACAATGGCGCCTGCTGTTTGCAATCAACGGTGCGCGCTGGCACCTAAGCCCCCGCCGCAGGGGTGCGGCTTCGGGAGACATCTCAAACAAAACGGAAAGGTGCAAGAACAAGCAAGGGCCACTCTTGGGAACAGAGGCGGCTGGTTCCGGAAAACTCAATCTCCTGAAGAAATGAATTTCATCAAACCTGGTGAAGAGTGGAAAATTTCATATTGCACTGAATCAGCTGGCGATTTCTTAAAGCTTCGTTACAAGGGGCTCAGAACACTGACAACGCGCCAGTCCCGAGCGTGAAGTTTCTGGCAGAAGAAGCGCAAACTTCCAGCGGAGTTTTGAACACGGCTCGCTGCACTCCTGGGACTCTGCTCAAAATGTAAATTGCTGGCAAGCATCGGGGACACTGTCGCCGCGTGGCTGGAGCGAAATCCAGTGACCAACAGAAGGACAGAAAGTCCCTCTGCCTGTTTTACATGTAGTCGGACGACAAGAAGAGCCGCTCTGAGGGCTCGGGAGGGGAGGGGGCTCACCTGGTACGTGTCCCAGAGGCGCACGGTGCAGCGGAGGGGCACCTCCCGCATGAGCAGGTTGTTCATCCAGCGGAAGGCGAACTGCAGGTACTGCACCTCGTGCTGGTCCAGGTGCCGGTGGACTTGCTCTGCACAAAACAAACACAGGCCCAAGCTGTCACGGAGCCCTTGGGGGGCCCACAACAACTAAGCCACCTTCCTGGGGCCCCGGACCCCTCAGAACCCACCCCGGCATCCAGGGCACCCCCAGTTACAACCCCCAAGGAACACAGGGCTGATTCTACAAGGAAAGGCTTTTCAGTTCCTCCTCCTCCTCCTCCTCCTCCTCC